>JAVJIF010033668.1:0-104552 GCA_038442645.1 Agave tequilana | reverse complement strand
GTACAGATTTGTTAAGGGATTTAAAACTTGGTCTTTTTGGCTTTAATAAAATCCCATAAAATACTGAAAAATCTACAAAAATAGTTTTACCAATATACTTTGATAAACAAATGCTTGCACAAAATCAAGGCATATTATAAATGATTTGGACTATTTTTGTAATATGAACAAATTGGCTCAAATGAAAACAGTATTTTCCAAAATTGATTTTTCCAAAACTTCTCCAAATACAAAACAGATATATTTAAACAACTTTTAAAGCATAGAGTGTATGGATATGATCCACTACACAAACATGGTGAAATATCTATGTTTTTGACATTAAGCTTTAAAAACGGTTTTGGTTAAAACATGTAAACTAGAATACCAAAAACCAAACCGATATTTTTCTAAAAGAAAACTCTTTTGTAAAAACAAACTAAATCAAGAGAGTGTGTGTAAATGTACTTGAGCAATCCACCAACTATTCTATCATTTACATTTTAACTAAAACAAAATCTTACTAAAACAAACCTAGACACAAGTCTTCATCTTCTTGAAGTCATCACTTGAAGCCTTCTTGACTTGGTCCAAACACTGTGCTAGCTCCAAAACTTGACTTTAAATCCTTTGTTGAAGCTATGCACCTACTAAGATCTTGATCATAAATCTGTCACTAATTAAACACAAGATCATTAGTACTATAACTACATGAGTTGATCATCATCAAAACTAGAGTGATGGGCCTTCGGGCCAACAATCTCCCCCTTTTTGATTATGACAAAACTCATAAAGTTATATATGCATGGATTAAAGTAAAGCTTCAAAGAAGCTCCCCCTTAACTCATGCATAACAAATAAACAAATAAATATGCAATATATGCTCATAAACATGTATGCAAGTCTAGGAGATAAACATGCTAACAGCACGAATCAATTCTTTTTCTCCTATTTGCAAAACAAAAACATATATGCATAAACATAAATCCTTTAACCACAAAGCATGCATATATACCAAATACTTCTCCCCCTTTTTGTCAATCATCAACAAAGGGGTTAAAGTAAAACAAAATCATCAAATAAATTTTTCTCCCCCTTTTTGTCCGAAACATAGAATCAATAAAGGGTAAACATAATCAATCAATAAAGGATTATATGCGATATACATTCATGAAGAGGAAGACGCTAAGTTAGCTTCCCTACACATGCATTACATGAAGAAGGGATGACAATCCCTAATTCACATAACACATATTATGTAATGCATAAGAGGAGATGTGAAGCTCCCCCTACACACGTGTACCACATAAAGAAGAGTTGTCAAGCTCCTCATATACAATATACTCGACATAAATCTATATGTAGAAGAGATGTTAAGCTCTCCTTGCATATAGGCAATACAAATCAAAACATTTTTTTAATTTTTCTTTATAAAAACAAATTTTGAGATATCAAATAAACATATTTTTTTAATTTTGATACCAATTTAAAACATAATGCATAAGCTTAAAAAAAAATTTGAAGTAAGCTTAGCATAAACAAAGTTTGTGCTTTTGAACATGTAAATCGTTTTTAACTTAAGCACAAAAACAAATCATATATTTGTATGAAAAATGAGTATACCAATTGAAATTGATACATACATATATAAGAAAACAAATATGAGTATATACAAAAATAAAGTCAAATTGATACCAATTGAAATGATTCAATATACCAATTGAAACAATAATAGGATCATGTGTATATCTCATAAAATATTGAAGAATAAATAACTAGTTAAATTAATTTTTGAAAAACTAGTTAAAGATCCTTTAAAACATCAAAACAAATCATATGTATTTCATGAATCATATCAAATACAAGAATTGACACTCGATCTATGAAGCTCAAAAATATGTTCATGAATCAAGGTCATGACAACAAATAAAGTGTGAGTGCACAAGAACTATGTAATTAGCATTTTCATGAAATTAATCAATGAAGCTCAAATGAACATGAATCTTTTATTTTATAAAACATAAAAATTCATTTTTCATTAAAACAAAACAAACTTCTAGGTATATGTATGATTTATCTAAATCTAACAATATACATACATATCCCAAACATAAAACGAGTCTATTAATAGTATTTGCATGAAGGCAAGAGACTCAAAAAGGATATACATGTATATTTATTAGATTTGAATAAAAATGTATATACATGAAGTAAAACATGAAAATAGGCAAAACAAGTGTAAATGAAAGAATCATCAAAACTAGGCTATACAGGTGCATATAGTGGGTACAAATGAGCATGAAGTGCAAACGTATATGAATCAAATGTTGCTCACTACTTGTACATGTATAAATCCAAGTTTTAATATAATCTACATCTAAACAAGTTATATACCTCATGAAGCACAAAAACAAATAAAACATGAACATGCTATATGATTTACAAATGAATAAGCATATAAATAAATTAGGAGTTTAGAGATAGTTACCAACTCCAAAGCTCCAAACATGGTGGTTGTCCCACCAAAACTCCTTGATAGTGATGCAATCCATATATGTGTCCATCAAGTCCAAGTGCATCCACCATCAAGGCACCATTTCTCTCACGTTGTATGAGAGCCCTCACCTACATTAAAAACACAAGGTGGGGGTTTTTGTACCCATTTTCTTTTGGGTCCTTGGGGTTAGCTTTGTAAGGCACCCAAACATTTTTATTAGCAAATTTAAAGCATTTATCTTATCAAAATAAAATTTTGCTAAATGGCTTTTGCGGCCACAATGTGTACACTTCTACACCTTAGAATGCTTATGTGTGTGTGTATGATCGTGACGTGCAACATAAGCATATACATGATGAGGATGTTGTGCATGAATGTGTGAAACTTGTTTCTTTGAAAACAAAGACTTCAATCTCTTATGATTAAATGCACATGAGCTCAAAGTTGAGCTCAAACAATTTATTTTATTTTTCAAAAATTTAATCTCATTTTCATCAATGGTGGCATGTAAAGCATGGTGAGATTGTGAAACAATTTTCTTTTCTTTTTAGAAAAACTTTCTTTTTCTTTTCACAAATTTTTCTTTTTAAACAGGAGTTTTCTTGAAAAATAATTTCTTTTTGTTTTTTCACCAAAATAATTTCATTTTTCAAATTAGTGTTTCCTTCACATAAATCATTCAATTTGGACATTAAGGAAACATTCTCATTTTCAAAATCTCATTTTCTTTTTCAATGCATGCAACCTTATTTTCTAATGAATCTTTTCATTAAGCATGCAATCAAATTTCTTTTTCAAAATTTTATTATCTTTTCTAAGCATGTCATATTTCTCAAGCAAAAGTTGACAAAAAATGAAAGCTCATCATATGACATGTTAACATCTTCTACCTCGGATTCGGTAGTTACCTCAAGGGGGTTATCCCCTTGGACCATATAGCACAAGTTGGAGGTGTTGCTTCCAACATCCGAATCGCTCCCCACATAGTATTGATCATTTTCGTCAAGGGAGAGGAGGGTGTTTCAAACTACAAAAGCCAAATCAAGATTAATAACCCTAGATAAATAATCATCATTTAGGGTAGATCTTAAAGCATGTAGGGCTTTTGAATTAGCCTCAATGTTCTTACCATTCAAACAATATGCATTATTAGTTGTGGCAAGATAAACATGAATGCCTAGGGCCTTGAGGTACAAGGACATCTTAACCTTCCAAATTTGGATGTTAAGAATGTCAAAAGTGGGTGGTGACATGAAATCCATGGTGTGTGTACAAAAATCGTGATTAGCCTAAAAATGAGGATCTTTAACTCTAGGTTGTAAGACCCAAATTCAGAGCACTTGGCACTGATACCAATTGAAGATCACCTAGAGGGGGGGTGATAGGTGATGGCTAATCTAATGGTCACTTAATGCCAAATAATGCGGAATTAAAACTATTATGACCTAATCTAAATTCTTACACTAAACACCACGTATAACACAAAGTGTTTCGAATCCCCCGTGAAGGGCTCTGGACAAACTCCTCTAGATTCCCCTTGATAAGGGTTGAGGTGCCGCGTTGGCTCTCTTGGTTAAATACAAGTGTTAGCAAACAACCCAAGCATATATATCAATTAAGCACACATATATCAAGCATGTAAAGATAAGACAAGTAATAACATGCAAGATATAAACAAGAGACAAAGAGAGAGTGAGCAATCGCAAACACAAGGGATTTGTTTCGAGGTTCGAGCACACTTGCTCTACATCCCCGCCTTCGACACACGAAGGATTTCCACTATAATCGATCCCAATGGATCACTCCTCGGTGCCGCAACCTACAAGCTCTCAGACTCCCTAGTCCGTACACACCACAAGCCCACCGGCTCACCGAGGCCGCACCTCAAACAAGAGTTCACACACGAACTCGAACAACCGCGAACGCACTCGTCCGCCTCCTCAAGAAACAAGAAAAGATCTCTTGGTGATCTAAACACTTTGATCACCAATAAAAAACTCTCACTACAACACTCCTATAGGCTGAATGTCTATGGATAGCTCAAGTGTTTGTGTGAGAAAACAAGGAAAGAGATGGTGGAGGAAAACTCAAGGAATTCACTTTTTAAACACTCTTGATAAACTCCCCTTTTGATTGAAAGTATTAGCTCTCAATTTTGTGGAGAAAAACCTCTTGAAAGAGTCGGAAAAACTGGCACAAAAACTCTCCAAAAATCTTTTTTTGAAAACAGCCCCCAAATGCCCCAATTTATAGGGCTGGAAAAACTAGCCGTTGGAGGCCTGACAGAACTGTCGGTCGACCGCCCAGTCGACCGCCCACGGTCATTTTCAGACCGTTGAGCCAACGGTCGACTGGTCGGTCGACCGAGGCAGGATACAGAGAGCAAGTCTCTCTGTCCGGTCGACCGGTCGGTCGACCGGGCCTTTCCAGAGAGCAGAGCTCTCTGGACGGTCGACCGGGTCGGTCGGCCGGCCCTCCTGCCAGAACTGGCGTGCATGTCTGTGCACATCGGTCGACCGTGACGGTCGGCCGACTTCAATCTACTGCGGTCGACCGTCCTGGTCGACCGGCTGAAGCCAGTACAGATCTGTTAAGGGATTTAAAACTTGGTCTTTTTGGCTTTAAATAAAATCCCATAAAATACTGAAAAATCTACAAAAATAGTTTACCAATATACTTTGATAAACAAACATGCTTGCACAAAATCAAGGCATGTTATAAATGATTTGGACTATTTTTGTAATATGAAAAAATTGGCTCAAATGAAAACATATTTCCAAAATTGATTTTTCCAAAACTTCTCCAAATGCAAAAAAAGATATTTAAACAACTTTTAAAGCATAGAGTGTATGGATATGATCCACTACACAAACATGGTGAAATATCTATGTTTTTGACATTAAGCTTTAAAAACAGTTTTGGTTAAAACATGTAAACTAGAATACCAAAAACCAAACCGATATTTTTCTAAAAGAAAACTCTTTTGTAAAAACAAACTAAATCAAGAGTGTGTGTGTAAATGTACTTGAGCAATCCACCAACTATTCTATCATTTACATTTTAACTAAAATAAAATCTTACTAAAACAAACCTAGACACAAGTCTTCATCTTCTTGAAGTCTTCACTTGAAGCCTTCTTGACTTGGTCTAAATACTGTGCTAGCTCCAAAACTTGACTTTAAATCCTTTGTTGAAGCTATGCACCTACTAAGATCTTGATCATAAATCTGTCACTAATTAAACACAAGATCATTAGTACTATAACTACATGTGTTGATCATCATCAAAACTAGAGTGATGGGCCTTCGGGCCAACACTATTCACTACAGATTTCTCATACCTTATCTTAATGATATGTGGAATAGACTAGGAGGTTCATGCGTGTTTTCGAAGATTGACCTTAGGAGAGGTTACCATGAAATCTGCATTAGGCTAGGAGATGAATAGAAGATAGCTCTTAAGACTCCGGACGGATTATATTAGAAGATGGTCATGCCCTTTGGACTATCCAATGCGCCTAGTACTTTCATGAGATTGATAAATCAAGTGTTGAAACCGTTCTTAAGGAGGTTCTTGGTTGTTTACTTTGATGACATCCTTATCTACAGTTCAAGAAAGGTTGAACATATACAACATCTACGAAAATGTTAACGGTTCTACAAGCCAAAGAGTTACATACCAATTTGAAGAAGTACAACTTCATGACTTGATATATTCTTAGGCTTCGTAGTTAGTTCTCAAGGGATCCATGTGGACGTGAAAAAAGTAAAAGCAATAAGAGATTGGCTAGTACCAAAGAGTACCACAGAGGTAGGAAGTTTTCATGGTTTACGTACATTCTATAGGCATTTCATTAGAAATTTTAGTAGTTTGGTAGCACCTATTACAGACTACTTGAAGAAGAAATATTTAGTTCTTTGGACTGAAGCGACAGAGGTGGCATTCGCACTAATCAAGGATAAACTTACCCATGCACTCATATAAGCTTTTCCAAATTTCAAGAATATTTGAGCTAGAGAGTGATGCTTAGGGAATTGATATTGGAACAGTTCTTTCACAAGAAAAGAGGCCTATTGACATCCTAAGTGAGAAGCCGAATGAAGTGCAATAGAAGTGGTCTACTTATTAGCAAGAGTTGTATGTGGTTTATCATTCTTCGATGACATGGGAGAGCTATCTTATAGCTAATGATTTTGTTCTTTATTTAGATCATCAATCATTCCAATACATGAAGAATCAAAAGCACATCAACAGATACATTCATGGTAGGCATCTTATTTTGAACAATTAAACTTTGTGATACGCTATAAGTCTGGGTCGACAACAAAACTCCTGATGCATTGAGTCGAATGGTGCAATTATTGGTTATTTTGCAAAGTGAGATCATTGAATTTGATTTCTTGAAGGAGTTATATGAAACGATGAAGATTATGAAGAGATTTGGGAAAGTATTCGACAAGACAACCTACAAAAAACTATCATATTATGGATACTTTTCTTTTTAAAGGAAATCGGCTATGTGTTCCAAGGATCTCTTTGAGGGAGAAGGTGTTAAAGACTTACACGAAGGCCGGCTTGGTGGACACTTTGAAAGAGGCAAGACAATGTCTAGTGCTAAAGAGAGATACTACTAGCTGCAATCGGGAAATGACGTAGCTACCATTGTGAGGAGTTGTCCTATTTGCCAAGTATCTAAAGAACAAGCACAAAATATGGGTTTGTATACACCTTTGCTTGTTCCTAAAGATAGTTGGAAAGATTTGAGAATAGATTTTGTGTTGGGACTTCCCCGCACGCAAAAGAGAGTGGATTCTATCTTTGTTCTGGTAGATAGATTTTTCAAGATGACACACTTTATTCCTTATTGTAAGACTTCCGACGCATCACATGTGTCCAATTGATCTTTCAAGAGATTGTGAGATTACATAATGTATGAGTTCATTGTTTCAGATCGAGATAGCAAGTTTTTGGCTACCTTTTAGACTATCCTGTGATGAAGATTTGATACATCACTGAGGTATAGTAGCATGACACATCCTCAAACCAATGGACAAATGAAACTTATCAACCGCACCTTAGACAATTTGTTGTGAAGCATCTGTGGAGACAAACCAGAGCGTCAGATCAAGCTTTGCCCCAAGCAGAGTTTGTATACAACAACATGTCTCAACGGTTATGTCACCTTTTGCAATTGTCTATAGGAGGCCACCTCATCATCTGTTAGATTTAAGCTACCAATTGGGGAGAAATTTAATAATGCAGCCAGTACCATGGTCGAACAAGTTCTAGATGGAGAAGAACAAGTTTGATTGAAGTTAGAGAAATCTAATGCAAAATATAAAGTGGCAGCTAATAAAAGAGACGAGAGAAACTCTTTGAGGAAGGAGATATCATGATGGTGTACTTGACGAGGAAAGAATTTAGCTGGAGCATACAAGAAGTTGAAACCAAAGAAATATGGCCATTCAAGATCGTGAGGAAGATTGGTGATAACACTTATTGTGGATCTTCCAAGTTATATGGCAATGTCCAAGACATTCAATATGGCAAATCTCCATAAATATCACCCTATGAGCGGCTATATCTAGATTATAACTTGAGGATAGGTTCTTTTGAAGAGGGAGGGACTGGTGTAGGAGATCAAGGCAATAACAACCAATATACCAATACAATAGAAAAACCCAGTTTTCAATCGACCGAACTACCCAAATTTTGTTTTCGGTCAGTCGACTGACAAAACTCAACTGTTGTTTGTGTTGACTTTCTGCCTGCAAGAGATGTTTCCCGAGAGTGGAGTTTTACCGTCGATCGACTGAAAGACTTACACCAGTCAATCGATCTTGGTACAAATGAACCAGTGGTCGACCTCGCATTACCCGCGGTGGACCGACCCACATGTATCAGCATGTTCGATTTTGAATAGGATTTACCTTTCAATTCTGATTTGAATTTCAATTTGTTTTATTTTTTTTATTAGGTTTCCTATATATATTAGTATTCTTCTTTTATTGCCTATATAAGGCCATTGTATCTTTTTTTTTGGATTCAAGTTTTGATCATCAATAAAATTGAGTTTCTTTTTTCAATTTCTCATGGATTTGAGTTATTCATCATTTGCTCATGGATTCGAGTGTTCTATCTTATCTGAAGGTATTCTTTAGGGTTTGTTGTAACGAGATTTATCCGGTGTTGTTCGCTTCCTTGTCTACATCTGGGGGTAATCAAAGTGCTTTTTCCCAGTACTATTCTAGATGGCATAAAAACGCTTTGAAGAAAAATGGAAATAAACAACTGAGAAAGAGAAGTAAGGGTGTACAAAAGAATGAAATATCTCAAGAATTGATTTACTTTGATAACTCCCTTCCATAGGTTGCATGAATGCATTATAATTGTCATGATTCAGTACTTTGAATTTAGATGTTGTTTTGCATTTTAAGGTTTCTTTCCCACACTCTTTGTTTTTTACTCTATCCTCTTGCTGATAATATTCCCCCACTTTGTTTAAGGTTTCATGAGGTCCAGAGATTCTACTTTTTCCTTTTCTGTACCTTTTGACCGATTGGTCATGTTTAGTTGTATTCTGATGATTCTTACTAATTAATCTTCATTAAGCAAAAAGGGGAAAACAATTATAATGTACTAATTTTCTTCTAAACTTTCAAGAAAAAGAGAAGATACAAGGTAATTAGGGGAAGATTAGTGTTAATTAAACCAAGGGCATGTGAGGAAAAGATAGAATCATGATACAAGGGAGGGTTACCTCTCAATGCTAGCTAACCCTAAAAACAAAACAGAGGTGACCTCAAATCTAAATATTGTGTACATGAGAGCTAGCTTTGACTACCCTTAACCACTACTAAGGTAATAATAATATTGTGGACTTTGTAACTTTGATCATGTCCCCCACTTGTATAAAGTTAATGCAATATCCTCCCTTGGCTCACCCTGAGCTTGACTGCAAAAATTTCCTTATCAACTTCATGACCTCTTGCACATCGTTCTTTTAGCAGCATGGGTCTACAAAAGTGGATAAGTCTAACTAAACTTCACTTCTACCTCTCTTCATTTGTTCACTACAAAAATGTTAGTTGCTAAGAAAAACTCATGACTTCCATGTTGCATGTACTTTTCTAAAGATCATACAGCTTTCATTTGTTTTAATAGGGGCGAGCGCCGCAAGAAGCGTCAGAAGATCGATGAAGAAGGGGGAGATAACGAATGAAGATGCTTTTCGGACCATTGGTAGTGTTGCTTGTTAACTTAAAGTAGGATCTTGAAGGGGATTTTCAACTCCCTTTTTTTGCTAGAAGAAGGAAAGGTGAGGTCTGCAATGACCTTAAACCCACTTGTGTGGTTGAAGGTACTTAGAAGCTTCTTTTTCTTGATAGCTTCTTTGGCCTAGTGCAGATTAAAAAGAAATATACCCTTCTTTTTTTTGTTAAATAATAATGAATATAAGATTTCTAGATGAGAGAAAGGGCGAGGTAGCTATTGGACCACCCACACACATGGGAGACCTCGATAGCCGGTCGGAGGATGCACAGGGTAGGGGGATCACACAGACTCAGAGGACATATGGTCGGTGATGAAATCGGATCCCTAATTTTTGTTCCCATCCTGCTACCTACAATTACGGATCGACTATTTTTTCCGTCAGGGGTTCTGTCGCTTTTGGATTCAGTGTCTTCTACTTGGATATATCTCTGTACTTGTGTCGTGCTCGGTTGTATTTTGTATTTTTGTGTATGTCTTCCTTATGCACCTGCAAATGTGTTGATGCTTCAGCTCAAGAGGATATTCGATCTATGTTAGATATTTTACAGGGGTGTTTTCATTAAAAACTTATTAATGAAACATAGTAGACCTTACAGATTCATTATATACTCTAAAAAATGATTTCTATATATGTGTAAATGAACGTAAGGCCCGTATGTAAAATTTTAGAAGTTTATAGCTATTTTGGTTTCTCAATGTTAAGAGTAGTAGTAGGATTAGAATACATATTATATTAGAGTTTGTATTATAGTTATATTAGAATTTGTATGCCTATATACTTGGGCAATTGCCATTACAACAACATAATTCTGTTTTTCTCTTTCTTAAACTATTGTACATGGTATCAGAGCTAAATTTCAAATCAATCTCCAATCCAAATCCTCTTCCCACAATTACACTTTTTACAAATAAAATAAAATAAAATAAACCTTTTAGTCCTCTGCAACCCACCACCATCATCACATCATCATCTTCATCCTCATCTCCATTAGCATCATCCGCATAATCACCATCATCATCACCAACAGATTAAACAACCATAGTGTGCATAAACCATTGATCATCTACGCCCGTTGCCACCGCCGAAGAATGAAGGAGACCTCAATCAAAATCAACTGATGACATCCACCGATGTAGATAGATCTGCCCCGCAAATGACCCTTCGACTCTCTTGTCCGCTGAGCATCAATGTCGGTCTCCATCACCTCCAGTCCCTCGGCACCATCATCGGCAAGTTCACCAAGTCTGACCACATTCACCTCACCATCCATGCCCTCGATGAGGAGACGACCATCGTCTTCGAGGAGGTCCTCAAATCTCCACAAACAACTCCAATCTGTCCTTAGTTAGCATTGCATAAGAGATTTTCGAAGTCCAAATCAGGTCCATACCTTAACTCAAATACAAACTCAGAAAGGAAAAGAAAGTGGGTTTGCAATCGGGTTCAAACTTTAACTCGACCACAATGATCAATCCACTTCATGTTTAAGTAAATCAGTTTCAGCCCACAACATATTGTTGACCCAAAGGCCCATTACTCCAGTTTTGATGATGATTAACTCATGTAGTCATAGTACTAATGATCTTGTGTCAATTTAAGTTTTAGATTTTTACGAAGATCTTAGTCGGTGTTTAGCTTAAGCAAAAGATTCGCAGTCATGTTTTAAAGCTAACATATGTTGATTCAAGAGCACGCGCTTCAAGATTACATCAAATACTCAAAGAGTAGTCTAGCTCATGGATCAGTTTGGATTAGTCAAGATGGAGAAGAAGATTTTCAAGAAGACTTGAGTCCTAATTTATAAGTTTAAGATTTTTGTTTTAGATAAAATGTAAAAGATAGATTAGTTGTGGATTGCTCAAGCTCATACAAACACACACACAAAATTTATATATCATTTTCATAAGAATTAGTTTTTGTTTCGATTTTGATTTTGAGCTTCAAAGAATACATCTTTATGTTTCATGAATAGATTTCATCAAACAAATTTACATGGTTTATATGTGTATTGAATTTATCCATATATACTATTACTTCGTATTATTTATATAACTTATTTTGATAAGTTTATATCATGTGTTTAAGTTTTGTATTTATCAAAACTAATTTTAGAGCTTATTGTCTAAAACAAGTATATTTCATTCTCTTTGTGTATTGGATTCTATCAATACACACTATGCATCAAAAGTGTTTAAATATCATTTTTTTTATTTGAACATGTTTTGAAAAAATCAGTTTCCATTTAAAAAGTTTGTTTTTGAAAAATACGGTTTTGCTTTTAAGGTTTAAATTCTATGCCTCAAAAATAATTCAAATTTTTTGTAATATGTGTTGATATTTTATCACAAATATTTGTACTTCAATGTATTTACATGAACCTATTTTTGTGGAATTTATAGGATTTAATAGAATTTTTAAGGTTTTTACAATTCAAAATTCCTATCTTTAAAACCCTGATTTGGGCTTCTAGCGATCGACCGATCGGTAGATCGAACCATGGCTCGGCGACCGATCGATTGACCGACGTGAAAGAGACTTGGTCTCTGTTTGGCTCAGTCAATCGAGCGATCGACCTACCTCGCTTGGCCAGGGTGCGATCGACAAGTCAGTCAACCGACAACCCAACGGTCTGAAATATGATCGTTGGCCAGTTGACCGACCGATCACGATAGGTCAATCTGGACCATAACTAGTTTTTGTCAGTCTATGTATTTGGGTCCATTTGCCTAGTTTTGCACAAGATTTTTACAAGTGTTTTTGAGAGCCCTTTTATAGAGTTTTTCAACAAGTTTTAATGCTTCACTTTCATATTAAAAAAGAGTTTTTTCAAGAGTGTTTATCTTGAGTTTTCTAAAGCATTCTCTTGAGTTTTTTCACTATAAATTCTATCTAGTTTTTTCACAAGCTTGAATTTTTTATTGCTATATTCATCTTCTAGGATCCTTGTTTGTGAAAGTTTATTTTTGTGATCAAGAGAAGTGATCACAAGTGTTCCATCCCTTGTATTTGAGGTGTTGTAGAGGTTGCAGCCTCGGCGAGCTTGCGGGTTCGTGTGTGTTGTTCTTGCGGGAACAAGTGAGGGACTTGCGGGTCCAAGTGTTCTTGAGGGAGCTCATTGTAGGTGTTGCAGTACCAAGTGATCTTGAGGGGTCAATTATAGTGGAAATCCTTCATAGTGGTGAAGGCGGGGACGTAGAGCAAGTGGCTCAAACCTCAAAACAATTCTCTCGTGTTTGCAATTGCTTATCTCTCCCTCACTTGTCTATATCTTGCTTGCGCTTATTGTTACATCTTTCTATTCTTGATATTCATTTGTACTCAATTGGTATAGATTTATATGTTTGGGATTGATTATGTGCTCACACTTGTCTTTAACCAAGAGAGTTATAGTAGCACCTCAACTCTTAATTTAGAGGAATCTTAAGGAGATAGTCTAGAGCCCTTCACCGGAAATTCGGCTACACTCTTTGATTATACTTGGTGTGTTAGCATAATAGTTTTAGTTTACATAATAGTTTTTAATTTCGCATTAGTTTTGCATTAGATTAGCTAGTTACTTATTCACCCCCTCTAGGTGACCTACAAGTGGTATCAGAGCTTGGTGCTCTTGATTTGGATGTAACAAGCTAGAGTTAAAGATTTTTTTTTCTAATCACAATATTTGTATACACACACATGGATTTCATTGCACCTTCTATGTTTGACATTCTTAACTTTAAAACTTAGAGAGTTAAGATGTCCATACATCTAAAAGCCCTAGGAATTCATGTTTATCTTGCCACCATTAAAGATTCATATTTTTTTAATGGCTAGCATCTTGAGGCTAATGCAAAAGTCATTCATGCTTTGAAGTTAGCCCTAAATGATGAATATTTATCTAGGGTTTCTAACTTTGATTTGGCTTTTGTAGTATGGAATACTACTGTCTCCCTGGGTGAACAAAAGTAATATTACAAGGAGAGTGACTCGGATGATGGAAGTGATACTTCCAACATGTGCCACATAGGGGATGACCCCATCCGAGTTTGATGAAAACAATGAGTTGCCATATTATGATCTTGCATTATTTTGTAAGATGCTTCTTACAAAATATGATTTGTTAAAAGTTTAAAATGAAAATTGATGAAGGAAAATAATACTTTGTTTAATAAAAATGATTTTTCAAAATTAAGTATTATTTTAAAAGAAAACAAAATTTTTGAAAAATCGAGTTGTTTTGATCTCTAAAGAAAATTATTTTAATTCGAAAAATGAAAATATTTCAATTTCTAAAGGAAAAAGAACTTTGTTTCTCATATTTTTTCTTCCTAAATTAATAATGATATTTGTATTGTGAAGAAGAAAATTGATTGTTTAGGCTCCACTTTGAGCCAATGTTCATTAAATCATAGTAAATTAGAATCTATGTTTCGAAAGAAACAAGTTCCACACATTCATGCACATACCCCATAGAATACACATACAAACCATGATCACACTTATTCCTCCATGTATGCTAGAGTGTACACACGTATACATTGTGGCTACAAATGTCATCTTGCAAAACTTTGATTTGATAGATTAAATATTTTAAATTTTGTAAATAAAAATATTTGGGTTCCTATTGCTACTAACCCTCATAGACCCAAAAAGATATGGGTACCAAAATCTCCATCAGTTATTTTTGATGTAGGTGTGGGCTCTCACAAGACGTGAGAAAGTTGGTGTCTTGATAGTAGATGTAATCAGAGCTTGACTAACATATCTTGGATGCATTACTATCAAAAAGTTTTGGTGAGAGGACCTCCTCATTTTGGAGATATGGATTGGCTATATCAATTTTGGTAACAATTTCATCATCCACTTTTAAAAATATTTTTTAATATTAATATGATAATGTAGTGATCTTGACTCAATTATATTTATTTTGTGCTTAATGTTGAGTTGATTCGTTGTTTGCTATGCATGTATTTTTGAAAAACTTTGTTTATATTTTCAATGAATTTACATGCCTATTCTTTTAGGTTGATTCATATTTTTATATGCTTTAGTTAAAGTATATATTGGTTTATATGTTATGTCATATGATTATAGGCAAATCTTGTTAAAACTTGTATTATACATGTACAATTTTTGAGTTACACGCTATACATGCTCTATTTCATTTATTTACTAATTTTATGTTTAATGATATATTGTATGTCCTACTTTTGATGATTCTTTCATGATTATATGATATATCATATTTTAGAAAAAAGAATTTTCATATGAGTTTTGTTTTTTGAGCCTTATTGATTTATTTCATGAAATATTATTCAAATGATTATTGTGCACTCATTTGTTTTTTATTTACTCATGACTTTGTTTTCATGAACATTTATGAGTTTTATAGATTTTGAGTGACAACTCTTGTGTAATATGCATGTTTTATGCAATAGATGATTTGGTTTCATATTTGAAAAATCTTTAACTAGTTTTTCAAAAACTATTTTAACTAGTTATTTATTTTTCATTTGGTTGTGTTTTAAATTTATAATTATCTTTAAAATCTTATTTTTGAAAATTTCTACCCTAGAAGGGTGGTTGGTTAGGTGACCATGCCTTATTTGCCATATTGAACATCTTTTTAATATGTACATGATAAGGGTTGATGATATGAGTTATACACTAGATTATCATGAATATTAATTTTTATATATTCATACTTGTTTTCTATATATGTACACATCAAATTTCAAGTGGTATTTTCATTTTCGTACATACATATATATGATTTCTTATGCTAAGATTAACAATGTCCATACATGTCTTATAGCATAAATTGTTATTCGCTAAGCTTGATTTAGTTCTTAATGCCAATTGATTTTTCAATTGGTATCTTATACAAGCTTACGCATTAGTTTTGTGATTTTTTCAAAAAGAGAGAAAAGGTTCTTTAAAATTTAAAATGATTTCATATTGATGTTTACCTATAAGATAATATTTATGTTTATCTACAAGTAGTATCAATATTTATCTTGCCAACTACAAATGGTATCAAATTTGTTTTTTTAATTACAAGTAGTTTCAATATTTGTTTTAAATAGTATCAAAAATTTATTTTAATCGATTTTCAAAAAAAGTTTTGATATGTATTACTTATATGCAAGGAGAGCTTAACAACTCCTCTATACATAGATTCATGTTAGGTGTATTTTATACATTAAGGAGCTTGAACACTCTTTTTTATGTGATACACGTGTATAGGGGAGCTTAACATCTCCGTCTATACATTATATATTTTGCTTATATGGGTTAGGGTCTAGTCACCCCTTCTTCATGTAATGTATATATGCAGGGGAGTTAACTTAACGTTCTCCTCTTCATGAATTTATATCACATATACATTTATCTTGCTTATTTTTTCTTCACCTCTTTGTTGATGAGTTGACAAAAAAGGGGAAGAAGAATTGAGAGAGTTTATATATGCATGTTTAATATTTATTATTTATGCATACATATTTGTTTAGTTTATGTACTTCATTGAATATCTATTTATTTATTTGCTATGCATGAGTTAAGGGGAGCTTCTAAGAAGATTAATCTTTAATCCATGTATATATAACTCCATGAGTTTTATCATTATCAAAGAAGGGGAGATTGTTGGCCCAAAGGCCCATCGCTCTGGTTTTGATGACGATTAATTCATCTAGTTATAGTACTAATGATCTTGTTCTACTTAAATTTAAGATTTTTATGAAGACCTTATTCGGTGTTTAGCTTCAATGAAAGATTTAAAGTCAAGTTTCAAAGCTAATATATGTTGATTCAAGAGCTCACGCATCAAGATCGCATCAAGTACTCAAAGAGGAGTCTAGCTCATGGATCAAGTTTGGATCAAGTCAAGAAGAAGAAGATTTTCAAGAAAAGATTTCCATGAAGACTTGAGCCCTAATTTGTATGTTTAAGATTTTTGTTTTAAATAAAATATAAAGGACAGATTAGTTGCAAATTTCTCAAGCTCATATACATACATACACAATTTATATATCATTTTCATAAGAAATGGTTTTTGTTTCATTTTATTTTGAGCTTCAAAGAATACATCTTTATGTTTCATGAATAGATTTCATCAAAATAAGTTTGCATGATTTATATGTGTATTGGATTTCATTCATATACATTATTGCTTCGTATTGTTTGTATAACTTATTTTGATGAGGTTATATCATATGTTTTAAGTTTTGAATTTATCAAAACTTATTTTAGAGCATATTGTCAAAATAAATATATTTCATTCTCTTTGTTTATTGGATTCTATTCATACACACCATGCTACAAAAGTGTTTAAATATCTTATTTTTGCATTTGAAAAAATTTTAAAAATTCAGTTTCCATTTAGAAAGTTTGTTTTTGAAAAAAACGATTTTGATTTTAAGCTTTAAATTCTATCCCTCAAAAATAGTTCAAATTGTTTGTAATATGTGTTGATTTTTGATCGCACATATTTATACTTCAAAGTATTACAAGAACCTATTTTTGTGAAATTTACGGAATTTAATAAAATTTTTAAGGGGTTTTACAAGCCAAATTTCCTATCTTTAAAACCCTGTTTTGGGCTTCTGACGTCGACCGAACTAGGGCTCGGTTGACCGAACAGTCGACCGACATGCATAAGAACGTGCACAACCTAAAGTGCCTGGTCGACCGACTGAAAGTGACTTTATCTCTGTTTGGCCCAATCGACCTAGCGGTCGCCGACCTAGCCTGGCCAGGGTGCAGTCGACCGACAGCCCCAATGGTCTGAAATATGACCGTTGGTCGGTCGATCGACAGGTTAATCTGGGCCATAACGGCTAGTTTTTGATAGCCTATATATTTGGGTCAACTTGGCCAGTTTTGCACAAGATTTTTACAAGTGTTTTTGAGAGCTCTTCTATAGAGTTTTTCAACAAGTTTTAGAGCTTCACTTCATATCCAAAAAGTGTTTTTCTAGAATGTTTATCTTAAGTTTTCTAAAGCATTCTCTTGAGTTTTTTCAGTACAAATTCTATCTTATTTTCTCACAAGCTTAAACTTTTCATTTCTATATTCATCCTCTAGGATCCTGGTTTGTGAGAGTTTATTTTTGTGATCAAGAGAAGTGATCACTAGTGTTCTACCCCTTGTATTTGAGGTGTTGTAGAGGTTGCAGCCTTAACGAGCTTGCGGGTTCACGTGTGTTGTTCTTGCAGGAACAAATGAGGGGCTTGTGGGTCTAAGAGTTCTTGAGGGAGCTCGTTGTAGGTGTTGCGGCACCGAGTGATCTTCCAGGATCAATTATAGTGGAAATCCTTCTTAGCGGTGAAGGCGGGGACATAGAGTAAGTGGCTCGAACCTCGAAACAATTCTCCCATGTTTGCGATTGCTTATCTCTCTCTCTTTCACTTGTGTTTATTTCTTGCTTGCGCTTATTGTTATATCTTTATATGCTTGATATTCATTTATGATCGGTTAATAGATTTATACGCTTGGATTGATTGTGTGCTCACACTTGTAGTTAATCAAGAGAATTATAGTAGCATCTCAACTTTTAATTTAGAGGTATCTTGAGGAGATAGTCCAGAGTCCTTCACCAAGAATTCGGCTACACTCTTAGGTTATACTTGGTGTGCTAGCATAATAGTTTTAGTTTGTATAATAGTTTTTAATTCTGCATTAGTTTTGCATTATATTAACTAGTCACCTATTCACCCTCCCGTTTAGGTGACCTGTACATATCAACCTGACCTGCATACTACGCTAACGGGAACAGGATTCAAAATAGACCCATTTTCGCAACATTGTCATTTTCAGACCATATCATGATGATTCGAAGACCAAATCGAGTGATTTTCATAGGATTATATTCAGTCGAAGAGCTCTACAAAACATTTGACATGGAGCCTTATATTCGACAATATTTTTCAGTTTCCACTGATTTTTCCTTGACATTTGCAAAGTAGTGGAATGATTGGTCAGCATCAGTTCAATCCACACTTCTTGGACACTCGCTTTGGGGACATATTGACTGCACTTGTTCTCGTCCATTCGAGCCAGCGATTGATGTTTCAGCAGAAGTCAAGATTACAAGTGTTAAAATAAAGGCAAATTGGATCGATCATGATCATCGGATCTCTCCTTCATCATTGCCTCTATTGATCGCACACTACGAGCAAATCTCCTTTGATTTTCCTCAACGACCTCACTCTGAACTCAATTGGTCAGTCAGTTTATTCAGTCTAAGGGTGCCAGAGAGTACCAGATTCTTGTACAATCATTGTCTGCTAAATAAGAAAATCAAACTATACATGAGTTCCACACTCATATGCGGGGATTTTAGATAGAGTTACAACAGTTGGAGTGTACCAGGCCAGACTCTAGTGCTTCTAGAGCACTCTAGGACCGTCGTGAGTTGTTCATGTTCCTTATGGCTTTTCTCCCAGAGTTTCGGCTATTATGTGGTCAGATCATTCATAGAGATGTTATTCCCAATTTTGATTTTGCTATTTCTGATTTAGTTGTAGACGAGACTCATTTGCACTCACTCTCCGCTTTAGCCCTACATTGACATCCGAAAGTGAGACTAAAGTTGTAGTCACACTTTGGTCTTCTTCTTCAGGAGGCCCTCACAGTAACACCACCACCAGAATCTATTGTACCATCTGAAAGAGGATTGGCCATACTAAACATTTTTACCGCCACTCCAAATCTTACAATCACTACAATAAGACGGGTCAAACTAAGCGCGAGTGTTTCAGTCTTCATCCAAAGTTACTAGTTCAGTCATAACAGTGGAGAAAGCAGCAGGGACTTCCTCCCCTTCGTACCTTCTTCAGCGGAACCTCGTGCCATGTCAGTTGGTACAATTCAACCTTCACCTTTTAATTCTATAGATATCCAACATCGACTTGCTCAGATTAAGTAACAACTCCATCACTAGTCAGCATTCACCGGATCCTCAGCGTTGACCCTGCTTACTCGGTATGTCTTTGCCTTGAATTTTAGATTCTCGTGTCTCATATCACATCACCTCCAATTCTACTATATTATCTACTGTCATACGCTTCCATCATACTTTCTATCACTGCATACAACTGATGGCTCACAGCTAGCCATTACAAAGACATGATATATTATGTGCGTGTTTGATTCATGGAAGTGAGAGAAAATGAAAAGTGAGAAAACTCATTTCCCACTTCCTTTGTTTGTTTGAAATAGAAATGGGAAAACCCCTTTTTTCTTTTTTCTTTTACACCTCCCTTATACACTACCATCTTCTCTCTTTCAGTGTACTACAGTAAATTTTATGGTCATGTAAATCTCACCTGTAATAAGTTGTACCTTAATATATTAAATTTTGATGTCATGTAAATCCCACTTGATGTCTAATTACTGTTTAAAAATGTCACTTTAGAAATAATATTTGATTTAATAATGGTCAACTTTATGGATAACTTTATTACTTTCACTTCCACATTATTATGCAAACATTGAGAAACACAATATACTTTCCACTAACACTTTCACATTACAATCAAACACTGAAATACTTATTTTCACAAATCTCAATTTCTCACTAAACTTTCATATTTTCTAATCCTACTTCCCACTTCTCATTTTTTCTCAACTTCTATGAATCCAAACATGCCTTACCTCTCCCACACGCACCTTGCCTTTAGTTTTACACATTTCACATTTATGCATGAACCTCATATCCATCAATAGTGTGTGAAATGGTCTCATCATTACTTTCAATTACTTCACTTGTTCTGTGCAGGATCTTCAGTCAAGACAGACGATTGGTCGTGCTTATATGAGGACGAGACTGTACCACCTTGTTTTTCTTCATGTCCCTATCAGTAGTAGTTTGTATCATAGTCTTGCTGGTGTAGTTCGTCTACTATCGATCTCTGGTACAGACACCTAGGTCATAACTCAAAGTTACGACTAAAGAGCTTATTTCAAGTGGAGCTCTTGGATAAGTTTTTTTTCCCTTTTATCTTTATGTGTGGGTTGTAAGTTGACAAAACACTTAGCTCTATCTTTTAATATAGTTTATTTATAACCATTAGTCCTTTTCAATTAGTTCATTTTGACATCTGGGGCCCAGCTCCAGTTCTAGTAAGGTCTGGATATTTACATTATGTTTGCTTTGTTGATGATTTCATGAGGTTTACTTGATGTATATTATGCATCAACGATCTGAGTTTCCTATTATATTCCAAAATTTCACTGCTATGATTCATACTCAGTTCAATGCAAAAATTAAAACATTTCACACTGATTGTGCTCATGAGTATATCTCCACTATGATGAGATCTGTCCTACAGTCTCATGGTACCCTTTTCCAGTAGTCCTGCACATACACGCATGAAAAAATAGGATAGTAGTGTGAAAGCACCATCACATAGGTGAGACTGCTCGTGCTTTGCCGATATCCTTTTCTGTTCCTTACAGTTTTTGGGTAAAAGTTATTCTCACCTATGTCAACCTTATTAATATCACCCCATCGTCTGCCTTGGCCAGCAAGTTACCTCATTAGCGTCTCTACTCTTTTCCTCTCGACTATTGTCTGCCTTATAGTTTTTGAGTTTTGAGTTATTGCTTGTTGAAACTATATGTTTTGAAATCTTATGTTTTTTTTATTTATGCCAAGTTCTTGTTTTTACTATTCATTCATGTATATAGCCATTCATATATATAGCATGTTTTGAGGGGAGCTTCCAAGCTCCTTTCCCATTTTTTCCCATTTTTTTAAAAAAATAACTCATATGTTTTGTCATCATCAAAAAGGGGAGATTGTTGGCCCAAGGTTACAATCACCCAGTTGTTGAGTTTTGATGATTTCAAAACATATATAGTTATTTGTACTAATCATATTTTAGTGTTTAAGTGTGTTTCAGGGTTCTAAGGATTCAAGATTTCTTCTTCCCTAAAGGAATGTTTTTTGACTCAAGTTGATTCAATTTGAGTTCAAGGATTCAAGCTTGCATATAGAGAAGCCCTAACTTGAAGAACTTGTAGTCACCTAGAACCGTTGTAAGAATTAATTTGTTAAAGAATGAGGTTATGATAAGTTGGCTCAAGAAAACACACACACACTTTCATTTTTTTAAATACGGTTTTTGTTTTGGATAGTTGAAATTAGGTACATGTCTTGGTTGATATACATGTCTCTAAATATTTTATATTTTTACATCTTGTTTATATCATGTATACCAACCCTTATAACATGCTAATTAATTATCTAGCCATTTAAAAATATTTTAAAATTTCTTCTAAGTTCAAAATTTTTCCTATAAAAATACTATTTCAGGCCCAATGGTCAATCGGGCGGCGACCGCATCTATTTCAGACCTGATCGGTCGACCGCACCGGTCGACCGGGCCTTGTGGTTTTGGCGTGCACTTTGTGCATGTCTGCCGGTCAACCGGACCGGTCGACCGACTGACTGACCCTTGCTCTCGGGTTTTGTCGGTCGACCGGGCCAGTCGACCGACAGAACAAACTTGTGTTTTTTGTTTAGCCGCCGGTCGACCGATCGATCGACCGAGTCCAACGGCTAGTTTGCCAGTTAGACTGCCGGCCGACCGGGCCGGTCGACCGTCAGCCGCCAGTAGACCCAACGGCTAGTTTCTTGAGATTTATTTTCAGGATTTAATTGTGATGTTTGTGTCAGCTATCTCTAAATTTCTGGAGGCTAATTCCTAACCTATTAACCTAGTTTAAATGATGATTTGCTCATGGCTAATCCCTATAAATGGATGGCATTGGTCCCTTGTTAAAATGAAGATAAATTCCCTTTGTTTTAGTTTCCTAAAAGAAAGAAAAATTTTCAAAGCTCTCACTTTCTAAAAGTGCATTCTTGATTGAAGTTTTTCAGTATTTTCAAGCTCTTTCTCACTTCTTTACAACTGAATTTTCTCACTTCACTTCTTGAGCCAAAAATCTTTCCCATTCTATAAGGAGTTGTAAGAGAGAAGTTTGTGGTCTTTTTGATCACCTTGTTAATTGTATTTTTCTTTGTGTTGAGATCCCTCTTGTGTAGAGGTTGGATTGGTGGGAGTTCGGTACTCCGGTCTTGTGTAGATCTCTTGTAATTCCCTTTGCGGATTTAGTGGAAATCCTTCACGGTGGTGGAGGCGGGGACGTAGAGCGGTGGGTCGAACCTTGAAACAAATTACTTGTGTTTGCGATTGGTTTCCTTATTGTTTTTCATTGCTTTACATTTTTTTATCTTGTGATACCACTTGCTTGCACTTCATTGCTTCCATTTCATTCACTTGCATTTTTCAGTCTTTACTCATCTCAACAAGAAAGCAATTACGCGCCTAAGCTCATAATCTAGAGGAATCAAAGAGGAGAAGTTCTAGAGCCCTTCACGGGGAGTTCGGCTTCAATTTCTTGTTTTGAGTGACCGGTTACATCATACATACATACTTGTTTTAAAAGGTCATTAGATTAGTATTAACACCTATTCACCCCCCTCTAGGTGTTTTTCAATTGGTATCAGAGCATTGGTCTCTAGGCTCTTGGCTTAACAACCTTGGAGAGATCCTATATTGCTAATCACTATATTCATTTTTTCATCCTCATACACTTAGTAAAAATGGCTGAAGGAATTAAGACCCCACCCAAGTTTGATGGCCTTAACTTTTCCATATGGAAGGTTAAGATGACCGTATTTTTGCAATCCTTAGGGAGCCGGGTTGCAAAGGCGGTGACCAAACCTTTTAGTGCACCCCTTGGTGATGAGGACACTTGGTCCGATATTGCCTGAAAGAGTTTGATGCTAATGCTTGGGCACACTATGCCTTGCTTCAAGCCCTTAATGACGATGATATTTCTAGAGTCGTTCATTGTAAATCCGCACATGAGATTTCGACTCACTTACTTGTCACTCATGAGGGAACTTCACAAGTAAAGAGGGCAAAAATTGACCTTCTTCGTTCCCAATATGAAAATTTTTCTATGCAAGAGAATGAAACCATAGATGATATAGTTACTAAGTTTACAAAGATTACTATTGGACTTTTTTCTGTAGGTGACGGCATTGACAACGACCAAAAAGTAAGGAAGATCATTCGTTCACTCCCTCCATCTTGGGAATTCAAAGCCACAACTTTGAAGGAACTCAATGACAAGGAAGAAATGGAGCTTATCGGTCTTATTGGGAATCTCAAGACCCATGAGATGGAAAGAAAAGCAAGAGAAGAGATGGCTTCTCCCAAGAAGAAAGTTATTGCCTTCAAGAGCTCTTCCACCTACTCCGACGAGGATGATGAAGAAGAGGATGATGAAGATCTTTCTCTTCTTATAAAGAACGTTCGGAGAATGTACGATAAGATAAAGTTCCAAAATAGAAGGAGATGGCAAGGTAAAGAAGAGAAGAAAATCATTTGCTTCAATTGTCGGAAGTCAGGTCACATTGTTGCGGAATGTCCGAAAAATAAAGGCAAACCCTCCACCTCCAAGAAGCCATACAAAAAGAAAGCTTTAAAGGCTACTTGGGATTTGGAGAGTGAATCCGATAAGGAAGTCGACACCGCCAACATGTGCTTCATGGCAAATGAAAGCACAAGCAAGGTAACTCCCGATACATCCATTGATTGTGAACTATTTATAGATGAACTAGGAGAAGCTTTTGAAGAACTATCTCATAACTATGATTTTCTTAAAAAGAAATACTTGAAAATGAAAAAGGAAAATGAATCACTCAACCACAAAGTTTTCATTCTCACAAAAGAAAAAGATGAATTGTTTTCAACTCTCTCTTCTACTCAAAAAGGATTTTGATGACTATAAGATTTCTTGCAAAGGTAAATTTTCACAAATTGATGAAAACGAGATTTTTTTGCTAAAGAAAAAAATTGATTCATTAGAAGTAGTTTTGAAGAAATGTGAATTTGATAAAACTAGACTAGAGGCTATGTTTCCTAAGGAACATGTCCCAAAGAAACATTCACATGCTATTCATACTCATGTTCATAAATCACAACCTTTACATCATGCTAAGCACCCTAAACATGCCCATACTCCACACACTCACCATGCATTCAGTATGGTAAAGTTTATGCATGCACATATTGTGGCCGTAAAGGTCATTTGGTTAAATTTTACTATGATAGGATTAATGCATCGCATAATCATGTTTGGGTTCGGAATACTAACATTCAAGGACCCAAGAAAGTTTGGGTACCAAAGTCAACAAATTTGTTAAATGATGTAGGTACATTCCAAAGCTTAACGACGTAAGGAGTTGTGGTATCTTGATAGTGGTTGCTCAAGGCACATAACTTGGGATATCAATAACTTCGCAACCCTATCAAGATACCATGAAGGTGGCACTGTCACCTTCAGAGATGACACCAAAGGAAAAATCATTTGTATTGGTAATGTTAAACTTGGTACATCTCCTTTAATAGAAAATGTTGTTTTAGTTGATGGCCTCAAGCATAATCTTTTAAGTGTGAGTCAACTTTGTGACAAAAGTTTTGATGTTGTTTTTGATGACCTAGCATGTAGAGTTATTGATAGAAAATCCAATACATGTATATTTTCCGAATTTCGTGAAAACAATGTATACATGATTGACATGTCTAATATGCTATGCAATGCTACTTGTTTTAAAGCCCTCAATGATGACACTTGGTTGTGGCATAGGATATTAGGTCACATTTCTTTTGACCATCTATCTAGTTTAAACAACAAGGAAATGGTGAAAGGTATTCCTTACTTGAAATTTGAAAAGGACCGCATTTGTGATGTGTGCCAACTTGGGAAACAAACCAAGTCCTCTTTCAAGTCAATCAAGGATATCATGACATCACGACCTTTGGAGTTAATCCATATGGATTTGTTTGGTCCTACTCAAACCAAAAGTCTAAGTGGGAATCATTTTGCTTTCGTTTTAGTTGATAATTTCTCTCGTTTTACTTGGGTTTTCTTTTTAGAATACAAAAATCAAGCCTTTTCATATTTTTAAGCCTTTAAGAAAAGAGTTGAAAAGGAAAAAAGGTTCTTCTATTTTGAGAATAAGAAGTGATAGAGGTGATGAATTCATTAACCAACCCTTTATCACTTTTTGTGAAGAACATGGAATTAAGCATGAACTATCTTGTCCTATAACTCCACAACAAAATGGAGTCGTTGAGAGGAAAAATCGTACATTACAAGAGATGGTTAGGACAATGATAAATGAGTACGGTCTCCCTCATTATCTATGGGCCGAGGCCGTTAACACATCTTGCTACATATCAAATAGGATTTTCTTATGCAAAAACACTTCTAAAACATCTTTTGAGATTTATTTTTCTAGAAAGCCAAATGTTTCATACTTTAAAGTTTTTGGTTGTAAATGTTTTGTTTTGAATACTAAAGATAATTTAGGTAAATTTGATGCAAAGTCTTATGAAGCAATTTTTGTTAGTTACTCTAACTCTAGTAAAACTTATAGAGTTTTTAATAAGTCATCCTTGACTATTGAAGAATCTATACATGTAAAGTTTGAGGAATCTAATGTGTTTGTTGAGAATGTTGTAGAAATAGATTCCCTAAATGAAGACATGGAGAAAATTTCTTTGAAGGACTCACCTACTCTTGAAGACATGCCAAAAGGTGATGAAGAAAATGAAGTTCAAGAAGTTGAAGTGGAGACTACTCAACCACTTCCAAAAGATTGGAGATTCAATCCACATCATCCCAAGGATCTTATTACAAGTGAAGTATCAAAATGGGTAACTACTCGCTCTAAACTTCATGATCTTTCTAGGCACTATGCATTTATTTCTCATTTTGAACTAAAGAACATCCTCGAAGCCGAGGGCGACTCATATTGGTTGCTTGCCATGCAAGAGGAGCTCAATTAATTCGAATGCAACCAAGTTTGGCACCTTGTTCCTAGGCCCCACGATAGACTAACAATCGGTACTTAGTGGATCCTTAAGAATAAGTTGGATGAGTCGGGAAATGTTGTTAGGAATAAAGCTAGGTTAGTGGCCCAAGGTTACACTCAAGACGAAGGTATCGATTTTGAGGAAACCTTTGCACCTGTAGCACGGCTTGAAGCCATACGGATGACACTTGCATTTACTTCATATAAAGATTTAAACTTTTTCAAATGGATGTAAAAAGTGTTTTCTTAAATGGATTTATTGAAGAGGAGGTGTATGTTGAACAACCCCCCGGGTTTGTTGATCCTACGCATCCGGATTTTGTTTTCAAACTAGACAAAGCTCTTTATGGTTTAAAACAAGCCCCTGGGGCTTGGTATGAAAGACTTTCTTCATTTCTTATTTCTAATGGTTTTAATAAAGAAAAAATAGATACTACCTTGTTTATCAAACATGTTGAAAATGATATACTTATAGTTCAAATACATGTTGATGATAACATATTTGGTTCTACTAATGAAAATCTTTGCAAAGCTTCTGAATCATGCATGAAGGCAGAATTTGAGATGTCTATGATGGGCAAGCTTAACTACTTCCTTGGTCTCCAAATCAAGCAAAGGAAGGATGGGATTTTCATCAATCAAGCCAAGTACACGAAGGAACTTATCAAGAGATTTGGGCTTGAAGGGGCTAAGACAAGCAAAACTCCCATGGCTACCACCACTAAGCTTGACAAGGATGAACAAGGTACAAATGTAGACATTAAACTTTATCGTAGCATGATTGGTAGCTTGTTGTATTTAACGGCTAGTAGGCCGGACATTATGTTTTGTGTATGTCTTTGTGCTCAATTTCAATCGTGTCCTAAAGAGTCCCATTTGATTGCGCTAAAACACATTATTAGTTACCTTAAGGGCACAATTGAAATGGGTTTGTGGTATCCGAAGACCGGACAATTTTCAATGACAAGTTTTTCGGATGCCGACTATGCGGGTTGTAGAGTGGATAGGAAGAGTACAAGTAGAACATGTCAATTTCTGGGTAATTGTCTTGTTTCATGGTCTTCCAAGAAACAAAATTCGGTTGCCCTCTCAACCGCCGAGGCAGAATATGTTACGGCGGGGGCTTGTTGTGCACAAGTTCTTTGGATGAAACATACTCTCCTTGACTATGATTTGCATTATTATCATATTAAGATATTTTGTGATAATACTAGTACTATTCATATGACTAAAAATGCAAATCAACATAGTAAGACTAAGCACATTGACATTCGATATCACTTTCTTAGAGATCATTATGAGAAAGGTGATATTAATATTGATTATGTTTCTACCGATTTTCAACTTGCCGATATATTTACAAAACCACTAGACTATACTAGATTTTCATTTATTTGTGGTGAATTGAATGTTTGTGTTATGGAATCTTGAAATTTTTTTTTAACAATTTACCCGTTTTGATATATGACAAAAAGGGGGAGAAAAAGTTAGTTTATTATTTTGAGTTATGAGTTATGAGTTATGAGTTTTGAGCTATGAGTTTTGAGTTTTGGAGTTTTTGAGTTTTGAGTTATTGCTTGTTGAAATTATATGTTTTGAATTCTTATGTTTTTTTATTTATGCCAAGTTCTTGTTTTTACTATTCATTCATGTATATAGTCATTCATATACATAGCATGTTTTGAGGGGGAGCTTCCAAGCTCCTTTCCCATTTTTTCCCATTTTTTTAAAAAATAACTCATATGTTTTGTCATCATCAAAAAGGGGGAGATTGTTGGCCCAAGGTTACATTCACCCGGTTGTTGAGTTTTGATGATTGCAAAATATATATAGTTATTTGTACTAATCATATGTTAGTGTTTAAGTGTGTTTCAGGGTTCTAAGGATTCAACATTTCTTCTTCCCTAAAGGAAGGTGTTTTTGACTCAAGTTGATTCAATTCGGGTTTAAGGATTCAAGCTTGCATATGGAGAAGCCTTAACTTGAAGAACTTGTTGTCACCTAGAACCGTTGTAAGAATTAGTTTGTTAAAGAATGAGGTTATGATAAGTTGGATCAAGAAAACACACACACACTTTCATTTTTTATAAAATAAGATTTATGTTTTGGATAGTTGAAATTAGGTACATGTCTTGGTTTATATACATGTCTCTAAATATTTTATATTTTTACATCTTGTTTATATCATTTATACAAACCCTTATAGCATACTACTTAATCATCTAGCCAATTAAAAATATTTTAAAAATTCTTCTAAGTTCAAAATTTTTCCTATAAAAAATACTGTTTCAGGCCCAACGGTCGACCGGGCGGTCGACCGCATCTATTTCAGGCCTGATCGGTCGACCGCACCGGTCGACCAGGCCTTGTGGTTTTGGCGTGCACGTTTGTGCACGTCTGCCGGTCGACCGGACTGGTCGACCGACTGACTGACCCTTGCTCTCAGGTTTTGTCGGTCGACCGGGCCAGTTGACCGACAGAACAAACTTGTGTTTTTTGTTTAGCCGTCGGTCGACTGACCGGTCGACCGAGTCCAACGGCTAGTTTGCCAGTTGACTGCCGGTCGACCGGGCCGGTCGACCGTCAGCCGCCAGCAGCCCCAACGGCTAGTTTCTTGAGATTTGTTTTCAGGATTTGATTGTGATGTTTGTGTCAGCTATCTCTGAATTTCTGGAGGCTAATTCCTGACCTATTAACCTAGTTTAAATGATGATTTGCTCATGGCTAATCCCTATAAATAGATGGCATTGGTCCCTTGTTAAAATGAAGAAAATTCCCATTGTTTTAGTTTCCAAAAAGAAAGAAAAGTTTTCAAAGCTCTCACTTTCTAAAAGTGCATCTTGATTGAAGTTTTTCAGTGTTTTCAAACTCTTTCTCACTTCATTACAACTGAATTTTCTCACTTCACTT
The DNA here is from genome assembly GCA_038442645.1 of Agave tequilana. Lineage (NCBI taxonomy): Eukaryota > Viridiplantae > Streptophyta > Magnoliopsida > Asparagales > Asparagaceae > Agave > Agave tequilana. Next base: position 75,017 of record JAVJIF010033668.1, on the reverse strand, counting down.
CTTGAGCCAAAAATCTTTCCCATTCTATAAGGAGTTGTAAGAGAGAAGTTTGTGGTCTTTTTGATCACCATGTTACTTGTATTTTTCTTTGTGTTGAGATCCCTCTTGTGTAGAGGTTGGATTGGTGGGAGTTCGGTACTCCGGTCTTGTGTAGACCTCTTGTAATTCCCTTTGCGGATTTAGTGAAAATCCTTCATGGTGGTGGAGGCGGGGACGTAGAGCAGTGACTCGAACCTCGAAGCAAATTACTTGTGTTTGCGTTTAGTTTCCTTATTATTTTTTATTGCTTTACATTTTTTTTAATCTTGTGATACCACTTGCTTGCACTTCATTGCTTCCATTTCATTCACTTGCATTTTTCGGTCTTTACTCATCTCAATAAGAAAGCAATTACGCGCCTCAACTCATAATCTAGAGGAATCAAAGAGGAGAAGTTCTAGAGCCCTTCACGGGGAATTCAGCTTCAATTTCTTGTTTTGAGTGACCGGTTGCATCATATATACATACTTGTTTTTAAAGGTCATTAGATCAGTATTTACACCTATTCACCCCCCCCCCTCTACGTGTTTTTCAACATGCTCTACAAGTTTGGGTGTACCTGCTATGTCCTTCTTCCTCTGACCGAGTGCATCAAGCTATTTGCCTGATCAGCTAAGTGTGTATTACTCGTCATTCGTTTTGAGAATAAGGGTTATCACTGCTATGATACCTTGGCATGTCATCTTTTTATATTCCATCATGTATCCTTCACTGAGGACTCTTAATCCCTTAATCGATTCACACCGAGTACTTCCAAATACACCAAGTGAAGTGAAAGAAATGAAAGTGAAGAATCATGTGTGGTGATTGAAATCAGTTAAACCGTGTAGCATAGGGACAACGGGTCATATCCACGAAGAGGAATGAGATGTAAGTTTTTTGATATTTTTGTTTCAAAAATCAACTTTTGTTTTCTGTTTTAGAAGGAAGAAAAGGAAAGAGTATGGTTTGGTAGAGAGTTTGATTAAAAGAGAAAGAAAAATGAAGAAAGGTTCAAAAGAGGAATAATTAGGGTTTACGGAAATCACGAGGAAAAATCGAGCAAAGAAAATTGGTCTTTTAGAAGGAGAAGAAATCCAGGCTCACTAATCTACTATACCATTACTTACTTACCTTTTGAAAGAGTCGTGTCTCATTTGGATCATTGGCAGAAGTTTGACCTCGAGGTTTAGAAGTGATCAAGTAAACAAGACAAGTATTGAAAATCCAACTTCTTTTTCACACGTTTTAAAGTTTTAATGTTAAACCATCAAGCAAACAAGTATGAAATAAAAACTAGTTTTAAAAATTGTATTTTAAATAGAGAGTTAAAATTCAACACCCATCCTCATGTGCTTTCAAAAACACTCGCTTAAAAGCAAGATTTGATTCAAATCATGCATATGATTCAAGCGGGTTCATAGAATTCGATCAAAAGAGAAGAAGTAATGGGTAGAAATTTAGTGAGTCCAGAAAACAGATTTAGCAACTCATGAATGAAGAAAATTAATCACAGAAACTATAGCAATAACTCAATATGCCGAATCGAGTGAGACTTTGAATTGCAAGAGTTGAATCTTCCTTGATGTTACATTAATTACAAATTACAACACCTTTCACTCTCTCTCTCTCCTGCACTGAGCTTAAAAAAAAAGAAAGTAAAAAGAAGATTACAATGGAGAAACTAACTAAAAAAATATGACCCGAACTTAAAAATAAAAACTCTAAAACTTAGTTCTCTTCCGTCCGTTTTCTACTCTGCATGATTGGGTATTTATAAGAGGAGAGGATTGCTGGCCCAAAGGCCATTAGCCTTAATTTTGATGATAACAAACCATATGTAGTTAGGTATTAAAAATTGTTTAATTAAGTTTCAAGTAAAATCATATGTTGCATTTCAGCTCCATCACAAAACTCACACATTTGGAAGCTAAGAAGATTTAGATCCCAGAGCCTAGTAGACTAGAAGAGCTCAAGGATCAAGCAATATCTAGAAGACTATTTCAATATTTATATTTTTACTTTTTCCATTTTAGTCAGGATTTATAGTCATTTGTTAAAACCTGATAGAGGTTGATAGCTTTTGGGATTGACACACACACAAACTCATTTCATATTCCTTTGTGTTTTCAAGCAAAAATTTATTACCATGTTTCTTACAGTTTTCCTTATCGAGTTTCAGAAAAACAAAGTTTCAGAAAACATGTTTCGGAAAAACAAGTTTTGGAAAAACTGGTTTTTGTTTTAGAAATTTTTTTATCAAAATATAGTTCTAATCTATTTGGTGTTGATCTATGATCACACTCTAGCTCTTCAAATCCCTAGAACTCTATTTTGTATTTACTTATTAAAAGAAAATTTGTTGGAAAAATATTGGTTTCAAAAAGATCTCCAAAAATAGGTTTTGGCCCTCATTAGGTCGACCAGGCGGTCGATCGCTGGCAGAGCAAAACTGCTCTGTCGGTCGACCGACATGCACCAAGTGCAAACGTACACTTCGGTCGACCGGCTGTAAAAGCAATGCTCCAGCCTGGTCGACCGACAGAGAGTTCACTCTCTGTTTGGGAACCACGGTCCACCGTCCGGTCGACCGCTTTTCCTAACGGTCGAAAATCTGACCGTTGGCGGTCGATCGGTCGGTCAACCGATAACAAATTTTTCTGCTTAGTTGGCTCCCAACGGCCAGTTTCAGTTTTGTTTTTTGTTGGGTTTTGTCCCAACGGATCTATTGAGTTTTCTACCCTTATTTTCATCCCCTATAAATAGTGGGACTATGAAACAACTTCAAAACAAGATTTCTATGTCTTATATCAAAGTTTTTCATAGTTTAGCCTCTTGCAAAAGATTTTCTCTTGAGCCAACTATTTCTAAAGTTTTGGTGTTTTAGCTTGAGCCTTTCCTCTACTCTCTACTTGCTATTTGCACTATACAATCTCAAGTGTTTCACTTCCTTATCTTGGCTGTAGGGTTGTGCTTGTGAGCTATCTTTGTAGTCAACTGTTGATCACCGGTTTTCTTCGATTGAGAAGTTGTAGAGGTTGCGGCCTTGAGCGAGCTAGTGAGCTTTAAGTTCGTGTTGCGACACCGTGAGAGAGGACTAGTGTATCTGAAGAGTTCTAATGAGAACTTATAAATGATTGACGATCCAGTGGGATCAGTCATAGTGGAAATCCTTCATAGTGTTGAAGGTGGAGACGCAGAGTAGTAGCTTGAACCTCGAAACATATCCTTGTGCTTGTGATTGTCTACTATCTCTCTAAACACTACTCTCTCTCTCTCTCTCTCTTTACTTGCACTTATATTGCTTACTCTTTTGCAAGATCTACCTAATTGTTATTGCTAATTGCTAGTTTGTTTTTATTTCCGCATTATTTGCTATTGTTTATAGCCTTCACCTATTCATCCCCCCCTCTGAGTGATTTTTAATTGGTATCAGAGCCTAACCCTAGCATTTGGTTTAACAACCTTAGGGAGATCCTCTTTATTTGGCTATATTCATTTGTTGCATCTATTATTTGTTTGTACACTAACTTGTTTTCATGGCATTACTCGACTTCTCTAGCATCAAGTCCCCGCCCAAATTTGATGGAATGAACTTCCCTATTTGGAAGGTCAAAATGAACTTATTCCTAAAGTCTCTACGAATTAGAGTTGCCAAATCCATTACCAAAGAATTTGGTGAACCTCACGATGATGAGAATACATGGTCCAAAGCAACCTTTAAGGACTATGAGGCCAATACTAAAGCCCAATATACACTTACACAAGCATTAAATGAAGATGATCTTTCTCGTGTAATTAATTGCAAATCCGCTTATAAAGTTTGGAATGATCTTATCATTACTCATGAGGGGATGTCGCAAGTCAAGAGATCCAAAATTGATTTGCTCCGTTCTCAATATGAGAATTTTTTTATGCTTGAAAATGAAAGTATAGATGAAATGCTCAATAGGTTCACCAAGATCACTAATGATTTACCCTCTTTAGGTGAAAAGATTGGTAATGACCAAAAGAGCCGAAAGTTCATTAGAGCTCTTCCTAAATCTTGAGAAGTCAAGGCAACTACCCTCAAGGAGCTCAACGATACGGAGGAGATGGACTTCTCCGACTTCATTGGTAATCTCAAAACCCATGAGATGGAAATGAAGGTGAGGGAAGAAAGGGAAGCTCCAAAGAAGAAAGCAATAGCATTCAAGGTGACTCCATCCTACTTTGATGAAGATGAATCATCGAAAGACTACGATGAGGACTTTGCTATGCTTATTAGAAAAGTGGGCAATATGTTCTTCAAGAAACATAGACAAAGCAACTTCCGAAGAGGAAGACCTCAAGGAAGACTTTAATAGAAAAGGGAGGAAACGGGTCCCTGCTTCCATTGCAAAAGAACGGGTCATCTAATTGTAGATTGGCCCTCTCTACAAGCTACAACCTCTAAGAACGTGCAAAAGAAGAAGAAGGGGATGGTGGCCACGTTGGATGACTCAGAGATAGAATCTGAAGAGGAGATCGACACTGCACATATGTACCTCATGGCACATGGTGATGAAGCTTCTAAGGTAAACCTAGAAAACTCTTTAAAAGATGAGGATTTGACCATAGATGAACTAGAAATTTTTTTTGAAGAACTACAAAATAGATATGAAATTTCTCTTTCACAAAACAAAAAATTGAAAAAGGAAAATAATTTATTAAAGAACAAATTTGAGATTGTTTTAAATGAGAAAAATGATTTGTCAAAATCTTTTGAGAAAATGAAAAAGGATTTTGAAAAATATAAAACTACTTATAAAGGTAAAAACCTAAGTATCACTTGTAATAGAAATGAATTTTTAAATATGCAAAAACGCATTGAGGTTTTAGATATAACTTTGAAAAAGTGTGCTTTTGAATAAATTTGCATCTATGTTTCTAAAGGGAAAAGCCTAAAGGAAACACACTTCTCATGAAAAGCATGCACACACACATCAACACAAGCATGGATTTATGTATGGAAAAGTATATACTTGATCTCATTGTGGCCGTAAAGACCATTTAGCAAAATTTTGTTATGTAAAATTAAATATAATTAATAAGAATGCTTGGGTTCAAGAAAGTACTAACCCTATAGGACCCAAAAAGATTTGAATACCAAAGGACACGCTAAATTTGATTGATACAAGTGTGTCGTCCTCCTCCAAGACTTAGGGGGAGATGGTGCACGAGTGATGGATGCATAAAAGCTCAACGAACCAATCATCACTTGCACGCAATCAATAAGGCACCTATTTCGGAGATTGCCCTTTGTTTAACTTCTCCACTTAAGATTTTTATCTCTAGATAGATCTATGCATACATATGATTAGCTAGTTTCTTTTTGTGGTAAAATACTTTAATTATGCAGACTTGCATATTTTTGTATCTTGCCTATAGTTGAGATTATCTATTTAGCTTGCTTTTATTCCATACTAGCCATGTTTTGATTGTCCATATGTCGGATATATTTTTTTGGTTAATAAATGTTTTTATAAGTATATTGTCAAATATGAAAATTTATTTAACCATAATTAAGCAAATAAATAGAGATAGAAATTGCGCGCCTCAACTCTTATCTAGAGGAATGTCGAGGAGAAGTTCAGAACCCTTAAAGGGGTATTTGGCTTCAATATCTCAAATTTATTTCTCAAATTATCAAGAAATATGTTTTTAATAATAATAAAATAAAATAAAAATTAATGTTTATGCGTTTTTCATGCCTATTAGAATTTTAACATTGTTTCCGTGTTTTATGCGTAAAAATATATTAGCTTCTAATTTCCTCTTAAAAGAAAATTAAATTAGAACAAAAATAAAATTTTTACTATTTTTGGGCAGAAACAGTCAATCGAGTTAGCCTGTCATAGGCCTGGTCGACCAGGTGGTTAACCGAGTTAGCCTGGAATATAAAAAAAAAATTTGCCCAAAGCGGAATCGACTGGTCGACTGGCTGAAACCGAGTTTGCTCTTGGTTTTCGCTGGTCGACCGGGCGGTCGACCTGAAGTCGGGTTTGGTTGTTTTTTCCCAGTTTTATATAAAGCCCTAATTCTCAAATCCTTCATTCTCTCATCTCTCCACTGACTTTTCCTTCTTCCTCTCTTCAATTCTCTTCTTCGCCCATCTAATCCATCCCTCTAAAACTCTTGCCACTCCAAAATCTATCCTAGAAAATTTGCTAAAATCACTTTCAGGCTTCAGATCTGCAACTTCTTCAAAGAATTTTGGATTTTCAAGGTATATCTATTTCTTCCTTAAATCTCTTAAATTTCCTAGAATATTCTTATTTATTTTCAATATTTGTGCCATACTTTTGTTCTTTATCATCTAGATGTCTAAAAGATCCAGATCTGAGAAGGGGAAAACCCCTGAATCATCTTCCAACCCCTTCATCTCCCAAAATGCATCTCACAGTTTTTCCCTAATCCACAATAAAAGTGTTATCTCTAGTAGGGCTGTGGTGCTTAGTAATTTTGAGCACCTTAATCTTGCTAATATTTTAAGTACTAGTTCACTTGAGCATTTTGTCACCATCAAAGGACTAGTTTACCCTGAACTAGTACACTACTTCTACTCTAACCTGTTTTTTCAGAATAATCACATCAGGTCTAGAGTTTTGTGCAAGGATATTAATATTTTCCTTGATAAATTTTCATATCTCTTACACCTCTCCAGTGAGGGGGTAGATATCTATAATGTGGATTTACATGATTTTACTTATCCTGACGGTGAATCTACCCACACCACCTCCATATTGCTTCACGACGATGATAACCCTGCTCTGGTTAGGAATGAGGAGGTGAAGTACTACACTTTCACCGCCCAAGTCTTAGCCAAAATTGTTTTCTATAATCTCCTGCCAAAATCAAGAGAGTATCGTCATGCTAGGGGTTCTCCTCCTCTTCTGATCTATTGCCTTCTGAAAGGCAATAGAGTTGATATTCCTAAACTCATCATTGACTACATAACGTACAATCATCTTCTGATCCCAAACCGGCACTTGCCCTTTGGGATGCTCATTACACGTCTTTTGAAGCAACTTAAGTTTGATCTCTCCACTGAACGGTTAATCGAACCATCAGTTGACATCAACAGCACTCTTCTCAAGAGGATGCGTGTTAGGGAGCATGCTCCTGCTCCTCAGTCCCAGCCTATCGTACCTGCTATTGCTCCAGGATCTTCTTCTATTTCTTCTTCTCCTTTTGATCCATATCTATCTCTCTCCACTCACTTCAGGAGCACAACCTGCAAATGACCGCTCACTTTCAGCGGCTAGAGGAGCGGGTGGACAATGATCTCCAAAATATTTGTGCTTCTATCCGCTACTTGCAGACATGTGTAGATGACACCTACAGCAGGAAAGATTGGCCATCTCCTCTTTTGAGTAGTCACTCTCGGCCACTTTCTCTGACAGGTCCTCCTTTTGAGCCTTGGGTTCTACTTCTGTTGTTCCTGATGCTCCAGCTCCACTGGAAGACTCTGATTTCCAGGAGCGTTGACCCCTTTTGTTGATGATAAAAGGGGGAGAGATATTTTGATAGAGTTATTTGTGGGAGTTAGTTTTTATGGTTGGGAATATTTATCTTCTATATTTGGATATGTAGTTTGTTTTATGGACATATGCGTTGTGTGTTTGTGTGTATTTGGTTTTTGAGGTTGGCATGAACCTCTAAGCATGTATGGACATATTTATTTCTAATATGGTAGTTATCCTTATTGTCTCTATGCGGTATATGTGTTTTGTTTGTTTATTGTTTCTTATTCCCATTTGATCCAACCATCTGCCACTTATTATTTGGAGGCTGGAGGTATTTTTTGGAAGGATGGAGGATAACTGTTTGTGCATACACTTTTATAATTCAGTATCTTTGTTATGCATAGATGGTTATCATTAAAGCCATATTGTCATATCTTATTTATATGCTTTTATTATGCATTTAGCTCTTTTATGTCTTATTCTTATATATGCTTGTGATAAGGGGGAGCTTCACTTGAAGTCTCTTCCCAAAATATTTGTAAGAACTTCATTTGTTTTGTCATCATCAAAAATGGGGAGATTATTGGCCAAAAGGCCATTAGCCCTAGTTTTGATGATAACAAATCATATGTAGTTAGGTATTAAAAAATTATTTAATTAAGTTTCAGGTAAAATCATATGTTGCATTTAGGCTCCATCACAAGACTCACACATTTGGAAGCCAAGAAGATTTAGATCCCAGAGCTTAGCACACTAGAAAAGATCAAGGATCAAGCAATATCTAGAAGACTAATTCAAGATTTATATTTTTACTTTTTCCATTTTACTTAGGATTTGTAGTCATTTGTTAAAACAAAGATGATAGAGGTTGATAGCTTTGGGATTGACACACACTTACTCATTTCATATTCCTTTGTGCTTTCAAACAAAAATTTATTATCATGTTTCTTACCGTTTTCCTTATCAAGTTTCAGAAAAACAAAGTTTTGGAAGATTAGGTTTCAGAAAAACAAGTTTTGGAAAAACTTGTTTTTGTTTTAGAAAAGAATTTTTATCAAAATATAGTTCTAATCTATTTGGTGTTGATCTATGATCATACTCTAGCTCTTCAAATCCCTCGAACCCTATTTTGTATTTACTTATCAAAAGAAAATTTTTTGCAAAAATAATGGTTTCAAAAAGATTTTCAAAAACAGTTTTGGGCCTCAGCCGGTCAACCGGGCGGTCGACTGCTGGCAGAGCAAAACTGCTCTGTCGGTCGACCGTCCGTCCGGTCGACCGACATGCACCAAGTGCAAATGTGTACTTCGGTCGACCGGCCGCAAGAGCAGTGCTCTCTGTTTGGTCCGGTCAATCGGCCCGGTCGACCGATAGAGAGTTTCGCTCTCTGTTTGGGAACCACGGTCGATTGTCCGGTCGACCGCTTTTCCCAACGGTCGGAAATCTGACCGTTGACGGTCCACTGGCCGGTCGACCGACAACAGATTTTTCTGCTGAGTTGGCTCTCAACGACTAGTTTCAGTTTTGTTTTTGGTTGGGTCTTGTCCCAACGGATCATTGAGCTTTCTACCCTTATTTTCATCCCCTATAAATAGTGAGACTATGAAACAACTTCATAATAAGATTTCTAAGCCTTACATCAAAGTTTTTTATAATTTATCCTCTTTGCAAAAGATTTTCTCTTGAGCCAACTATTTCCAAAGTTTTGGTATTTTAGCTTGAGCCTTTCCTCTAGTTCTCTACTCGTTATTTGCACTGCACAATTCGAAGTGTTTCACTTCCTCATCTTTGTCGTAGGGTTTGTGCTTGTAAGCTATCTTTATGGTCAAGTGTTCATCACCGGTTTTCTTCGATTGAGAAGTTGTAAAGGTTGTGGCCTCGAGCGAGCTAGTGAGCTCCAAGTTAGTGTTGCGGTACCGTGAGAGAGGACAAGTGAGTCCGAAAAGTTTTAGTGAGAACTTGTAGCCGATTGACGATCCAGTAGGATCGATCGTAGTGGAAATCCTTTATAGTGTTGAAGGCGGGGACATAGTGCAATGGCTCGAACCTCAAAACATATCCTTGTGTTTGCAATTGTATATTATCTCTCTAAACTCTACTCTCTCTTTACTTGCACTTATATTGCTTATTGCTTACTCTTCTGCAAGATCTATCTAATAGTTATTACTTATTGCTAGTTTGTTTTTATTTTCGTATTATTTGTCATTGTTTCTAGTCTTCACCTATTCACCCCCCCTCTTGGTGATTTTCAAGGAGTGCCAAAGCGAGATAGAAGATAGGAGCAAAATCGCTGGCCCAAAGACCAGGATCTAGCTGTGGTTAGGCCAGATCATTGAACGCTTGATCTCCTCTTTTCTGTTGCCTTCATTTTTTTTCAAATAAGATTTTAGAATATCCCCATTAAGTGCTTGGACTTGTAAAATCTTATCTAAAAATCCAAATTTAATTTGATATTTTTGGAATTTTTCTCCTTTTTGTCCATTATTAGAACATGTACATCACTAGACATCAAAATGGTTAAATAGCATAGTTTAATTAAAAATGAATATGAAAATATGACATGAATATGCAATATATGCGAATAATCACACCCCCCACTTATCTTTTGTAGGATTTAAAAATAATATCAACACAAACACTAAAACAAAGATGAATAGCGTTAGATAAAATACTTGCAAGAAAGGAAATAAATCTCAAAAAAATGCAAACGCAACTAGTTCGGTCCTCGTGACCTACTTCTAGTCCCCAAGTAACCCGCTTGAGATTGTCCTGATCCTAATTTTGATACACCCAAAAATCAACTCCTTATATACCACTTGAGAAAATAACATTTGCAAAATCTATACAACTCTTCTCTACACCAAGAAGACAATAATTCTTTGTACACCTCTTCTCTACACCAAGAAGATAATCTTATACAACTCTTCTCTTTGAATGATTACAATGTATCATATAAGCCTTGAAACTTGTATGTGATCGTGAACAAGATTTCTTATAGGTGGACTCTCAGAATTCCTCACAATGGAATTAGAATTGTGTGAAGAAATGAAAGTGAAAACTAGTTTATAGAAAAACAGAATTTTTCAACAGAGTTTGGACAGAAAAGTAATATTTTGAATTGGTGTGATCATCTAAAGACAACATCCTTATTTATAGGTGAAATCTATGGTCAGTTAGGAAAGTTATCAACTTAAATTGAAAAGCAAAACGTTAGATAAAACTAGAAATCAATATCTGATTAACAAGTCAGAAACTGTCTATAGTCGACTAGGGTAAGAGATTGGTCGACTAATAGAACAAGTTTTGCTTTGGTTAATTGACTATTCAAGAGGTCAAGTCGACTATATCAAGACTGACACAGAATAATAAGTCTCTGAAAACTATAATTAGTCGACCAGCAGAGGGTTAGTCGACTGCAACCTAAATTAATTGACTAGCAGTGTGTGTAAGTCGACTAATACTGCTTACAGTAAAGAAACAGAAAGTTGATATATATATATATATATATATATATATATATATATATATATATATATATATATATATATATATATATATATATATATATATATATTTGTGGAAAGGACTTAGTCAACTATATAAAGAAGTCGACTAGAGGATATATTAGTCGACTAGACTAGGTATAAGTCGACTACAAGACTATATTGTGTGTAATCAAGGCTTTTAACATTCCATAAAAAATACACAAAAATAACCAATATCCTTGAGTAGTCTTGAGCAATTAGAACTCAGCATTAGCTTTTGAGATAGAGCTCTAATGCATCTGCATCACAAATGTTATCATCAAACTCTAAGTTCCAACATCTTTTACTCGTCCTTGAGCAAAAACGAAAAAAACACTCTTAAGAGATTATTGAGCCACTTTTTAGGTTATGTGACTGTTCTGAGCATATACAACAAGCCTTTAAACCTCCAGATTTCCTTTTAGGAGGATTTATAGTCTCCTAAGGATTTTCAGTGGATTACACCCACAAAATCCAAAAATAGAAAAAATTTAGTATTTTTTGAAAATTCCTTATTAAAAAGGAATATTTTGAAAAAAACTTTTGCAAAAAACTTAAGTGATTTATAAGTCATAAGTTCATCTAATTAGTCATTTCTAAACTTAGTTTTGATGCAAAAACTTGTAATTATTGAATATAAGGATTCAAACTGTATTTTTCACTTAATCTATTATTTTATCCTAAATCATATGCACCTTGTGATTGTGAAATTTGCTCGGGATTCTTTAACACCAACTTTTATGCCTTATTGTTTTGAATATGGCGATATTTATCTCTTAGTTTTATTAGGCTTTCTAATTTACCCATGTAACAAGCCTTTAGTTAGTGACCCCAAATCGGTCTTAGGGCATCAAGTGAAAAAACACCGCTTGGAGTTAAGGCCTCAATCAAATAAAGCCACAATGCTAAGGGTTTTGTAGGTGATATGAACCATTTTTAGGCGTGAATACTTATGCTTTATGTGACACAACTCCCCAGCTTAATCAGAGGGCTTTTGATATATATATATATATATTATATATATATATACATACACACACACACACATAATAAAGCACAAGAGAATTTATTTTGAATCCTAAGTGTGAGCGTATAAAGTGCATATTTCATCAAGGTAAAACTCAAGATCAAATTACTTTTCTATATTTTTTTCCTAAACCTAGAAATCAGGTAAGTAATCTTATTTTGACTAAGTATTTAGAAATTCTAATTATGATTCTTCTAATTCTTAAGATTATCTTAATTTTCGACAAAAATGGATCAAAATATTGTTTTTCACTTCAAAAAGGTTTTTTTTATCATGTTAAATGTTAGTTCTCCTCCCTCACACCTATCTCATGCATTGTCCCCAATGTATGAACGAAATGTATAGATGCATGAATAAAATGTGAAAAGGCGATGTTACCGATATATTGGGTCAAACAGACCCATCCATCGCTACCTCATTTTTTAACACTTATTCCAAGAATGGTTAAGGCATTGACCATTAACCTTGAACTCATTCTCGTTTTTAGGGCCGCAAATCTCTATTGTATTGTGTGAAAGCACGGTTCTTACAACGAATGGCATGTCCATCTCGATTTCAACTTTCCTAAAAAAAGATGAAGCTTAGCGTTATAGAGTAAGACTTTTTGTCCAGTGATAAATTGATTAATTTATCATGAAAGACCTTTAACCTATTTTCTGTTACCTTTGCATTTTCATAAGCTTCGTTTCTCAGTTCCTTAAGTTTAGAAATTTGTAATTTTAGGAGATCATCGGCCTTGTCTAGATCAAAATTCAATCACATAATTGCCCATAAGACCGGGTGCTTAAGCTCAACAGATAGGTGGCAAGTTTTTCAAAGACTAACCTATAAGGAGACATAGTTAAGATCGTTTTGAAAGCGATCATGTAGGCTCATAAGGCATCTACTAGTTTGGTGGACCAATCTTTCTATTTTGACTCATAGTCTTCTCCAAGATTAGTTTGATTTGTCTACTCGAGACCTCTACTGACCACTGGTTTGAGAATGATATGGTATGGGCAACTTGGATGTGATGGTATATTTTCGCATAAGAGCTTCAAAAGATTTGCTGCATATTTGAGTGTCATTATCACTGATTATACCATGAGAGGATCCAAAGCGCAAGAAAATATTCTCTTTCAAGAACTTGACAACAACCTTATTGTCATTCGTCTTTCTAGGAATGATTTCAACCCACTTGGAAACATAGTGCAAAACAACCAAGATGGTTCCCAAATGAAGTAGAAAAAGAACCCCTGAAATCAATGCTCCAAATGTCAAAACGTTTTATTTCTAGAATTGGGTTAAGGGTCATCATGTTACTTTTTAAGATCCTACCTATCACTTGACATCTTGGGCACGTCTTGTAGAGCTCAAAGGTATTTTTGAACAAAGTGGGCCAATAGAACATAATTTGTAGTACTTTTTTAGCAGTTTTATGGGGACCAAAATGTCCACCGCATGCAAGCTCGTGACAGAAGAAAAGAACACTCTTGACTTTCTTGTCGGGGATACGTCTCCTAATGATTTGGTCGAAACAATACTTAAAAGATAAGGTTCCTCCCAAAAGAAATATAGGACGAGAGAAAAGAACCGGTAGACATCTTGTTTCATCCAATGAGATGGTGCTTGTTTTGTGACTAAGTTGTTGACTATGTCGGCACCATGGTTCCCTAAAGGCAGCTAGGAGTTGTTCATTCGGAAAGTAATCATTGATAGACAATTCATTACAAGGCGCGTCAGGGATATGTGAGAGATGATCGGTGACAGCATTTTCTACGCCTTTTTTGTCTCAAATATCAAGATCAAATTCTTTAAAAAGGAGGATCCAACGAATGGGAAGGGCATTGGCATCCTTATTAAGCATGAGGTATCTATGCGCAGAATAATCAGTGAAGATGGTGGCTTTCGACCCAAGTAAGTATTGTCAAAATTTCTATAAGAAAAAACACTGCAGACAAGAATTCCTTCTCGATTTTAGTGTAGCTCAATTGAGCATCGTTTAGAGTCCTATTTGAGTAGTATATCATATACGGCTTGTTATCAATGCACTGTCCTAAGACATCGCCAATTGCAAAATCTGAAGCATCGCAATGATCTCGAATGACTTTGACCAATCCAGGACAGAAATGTTTGTGTAGAAATAAGTTCTTTCTTAAGCTTCTCCTAAGCATTAAGATATCCAGTATCAAAAGTAAAGGGCAAGTCCTTAGCTAAGAGGTTTTTCAAGGATATAGCAATCTTGCTAAAGTTCTTAATAAACTTTCGATAGAATCCGGTGTGTCCCAGGAAAGATCAGATATCTTTCACATGTTTAGGCACATGAAGCTTAGCTATGACATCTATCTTCACCTCATTCACTTCAATCCCTTTCCTATAGATTTCATGTCCTAAAACAATTCCATGTCTTATCATAAAGTGGCATTTTTCCAATTTAGTGTCAAGCTCTTTTCAACATATCGTTGGAGGATGAGTTTAAGATGGTGAAGATATTGATCGAATGAATCACCATAGATGAAGAAATCATCCATAATGATTTGAAGGAACCATTATAACATGTATGAGAATAAACTCAATATACAATGTTGAAACATTGTAGGGACATTGCACAAGCTGAAAGGCATCCGACGATAAGCAAAGGTCCCAAATGGACAGGTGAATGTGGTCTTCTCTTGGTCCTGTATAGCTATGAGAATCTGATTTTAACCCGAGTAACCGTCTAAGAAATAATAGTACTCATGGCCAGCTAGTCATTTAAGCATTTAATTGATAAATGAAAGAGGGAAGTGGTCCTTACGAGTGACAGCATTTAACTTCTGGTAGTCAATGCAAACCCAAATCTTTGTGGGGAGTCACATTTGTACTAATTCTTTGTTCTCATTCTCTACCACGATAAAACTGGACTTTTTGAGCTGTGTGGACTGAGCTGAGCCATTGGCTATCAGAAATGGGATATATTATCCCATTCTTTGAAATTTTAAGATTTTTGTATGAATAACCTCTTGTGGATTTAAACTACGCTGCGGTTTCCTCTTCGGCGTTGCCTCTTCATTTGGATGAATGTGATGTTGAACTATATCTGGACTCAATCTTTTGATGTCAGTCATGGTCCAACTAATAACTTTCCTATATTTTCTAAGAACAAACATAAGGCTCTCTTCTTATCCTGCAGTCAGATGGGACGCGATGATGACTGAGAGGGTCTCTTGTCTGCCTAGGTAGACGTACTAGAGATGCTTGGGAAGGCTTTCAATTACAGAGGAGGGGAAGACTCAATGGAAGGAGGAGTCAAGTTTATTGGCTCCGGATTTAGTGAAATTAGGCTTGATGCTCAATTCACAGCAAACTCGACAATCTGATCAAGATTATAATCTTCAGATTCCAAGTCGAACCCACATTCAGCTTCTAGTTCTAATTTCTCACTGTGCTCACTTGTTAGGTTCTCAATGAGGTTCAGCTCGATGGTTGATCATCTTTGTTACATGGTTGTTTTCTTAGGTTAAAATATTGACTTCTTTAATCATGTCTCCAAATGTTAAACTCATGGATCCATTCCTATAATTAATAATTTCTTTGGCAGTTGCAAGAAATAGTTATTGTAGGATGACGGGATTTGAGACCTTGAATTTAACACTAGTTGGGTCTCAAGAATAATAAATTTGCGGGATCGATAAACTCTCTAAACCAGATAAAGACATCAGTTATTCCCCTCTTAGGAACTTTCACTGACCGGTCAGCCAATTAGATGGTAACTCGGGTTGGACTAAGCTTACCCAATCCAAGTTTTTGATATACTCAGCAAGGAAGCAAATTGATATTTCCTCCTAAATTAAGGAGTGAATGACTAATTTCAGTTTGTCCTATTGTACAATCAATGGTAGGACAATCAAGATTCTTTTACTTGATAGGGATCAGACCAGACATTAATTCACTAATGTTAGTGGCTAAGAAGAATTTCTTAGACACATTAGTCTTTCTCTTCTTGGTGCACATGTCCTTAAAGAATTTTGTATAAGATATGATTTATTGGATAGCATCAAGAAGGGGCATATTAACCATTACTTGATTAAACATCTCAAATATTTTCTTTATGTGTGCAGTTTGTTTATGATTGTTCTTAAGCCTATTTGAAAATAAAACTATAGGCTTGCGCACCTGATCAGTTGACTTGTCTTTTTCGGACTTGACAGAATTGGAGGGAATAAAACTCAAAGAAGTGGATGCATGTGTTTGATTGTGCTGGATATGAGTTGCTGGCATCGACACTTGGTTATCAACTTGTTTACCCAACCATAATGTATGAACCACATTACATTGATTTAACTGGTGATCTTGAACCATATGGGCTTGACTATAGTCTCTAGTGTTTGTCAATGGCTGACTAGGCAAAATCCCCTTGTGCCTTTCACTTAGTAAACTAGCTAGCTGACTCATCTGAACCTCTAACCTAGATATAGCTTGAATGTAGTTGCTCAATAGTTGTCTAGTATTTTGCATAAAAGATGTTTGGGACTTAATTAGAGTTTCCATACTCTTCTCCAAATAAGTCAATTTCTTCTCAGCTAGAGAATTTTGGAATGAAGAGTGTGATACTTGGTTGGGAAAATTCTATTGATAGTTTGAAGATGAAAACTGATTGGGAAAGTTTTACCTTGAGTGGTCATTATTGTTTTTAGCTCTGTGAGAAATTCGGGTAATTTCTCTAACCGTGATTATACATTTGAGAGTAGGTATTGTTGTGGGGCTTTGAGTAAGCCGCATTCATGTGCTCCGGCAACATTTGTTAGGCATGAAAAATGCAACACTTTTCGAACACATTGTTCATGACTTGATAGTATGTGCAGACCGAAGTTGAGATTTGAGCTGGGCTGACTTGATTTACTGGAGCCGGCTCTTTGATTTCTTGAGCTTCCAGTCTTCTTATTAGGCTAGCAATTTTAGTCTCGGTGGCTATGGATGATTATATAGAATGGAGACCTCCTTTTAAAGAGATAAAGTTTATGTTCCTAGACATTTTTAGAGTTGGTTCTCATTGCATGGTTTTCTCAGCTAGATCCTCAAATAATTCATACCTTTGATTTTCATCTTTTTGCAAGAATCCCCTTGGCACATAGTTTCTAAGAGAGTCTTAATTTGATAATCTAAACCATCGTAGAGAATTTAGCATTACCCCCACTTCTCTATGCCATAATGAGGACATTGGGCGAGGAGATTTTTGAAACATTCAAAGTGCCTTTAAAAAGGTTCACTTGGTTCTTGCTTAACTACATTATATTCTTCCTAATAAGGATGATTTTGCAGATAGATAGAATTTCTTCAAGAAAACCTTGACGAAATTATCTCACGACGTGATAGAATCAACCGCTAAATTGTAGAGCCATTTCTTTGCTAGGTCTTTGAGGGAGAGAGGAATGAAACACAACCTATTAACATTATCTTTTATCTGGGGTATTCTCATCCTAAGGCATACTTCCTCAAATTTTGTTATGAAAAAGTACGCATCCTCGGACTCTTGACCATGAAACTTAGGAAGAGTCTTGATGAATTAGGGCTTAAGTTTAAAATTGTTGCCATTGGCTTCTGGGAACCGAATGCAAGATAAAAGGAAAGTTCTAAGGAGTTAGAACCTATCCTGCAAAGATGATGGTTGAGCCATAACCGGATCTGATTTTAGTGATGAACTGCTTCTGATTAACCTAGATGCAATTGAGCCTCTCGACTACACTTGCATGCATAATCAATACCATAAACAAGATCACCAATCAGTCAAAAAGAAAAAAAATCAACCAAGCATATTCTAAGGTAGACTTAGACCTAGACGACTCCTAACAAAAAATCAACCAAGCATATTCTAAGGTAGACTTAGTCCTAGAGAGGTATATTGCAGCAGCCTGACCATAAGTTAATCATCCACGTAGGGCAAAACGCAGTAGGAGGTATACATACAGAGAACGAGTCTTAATTACACCAAACTACTGATTTTCGAGGATCTTGTCTCCCAATTTTTGATACCAATTTGACTAGAGTCAAAGTCTAACAACTTCCTCCTAAGGTCAGTCTCCTAGTAGGTTTGAGATGTCCATAGGCCAACGTCTATTCAGATTTTTATTTTTTGCTTAGGTTGGGAGTGCAATGGAGATGGTTTGAAGGTTAAGAAAGGGTAATGACTCCCTCACCTTATCTTATGTTAGGTTTGCTCTTAGTTCATTTTAGTGCAAAAGTGTGCAAGTAAATAGCATAAAATAACACTCAATGCAATAAATATCACACAAGAATGTTTTCTAAGTTAGATGTTATGCATGTGTACCTTGTCTCCAAAGCTCTTCAACAATAATAAAATATAACGAAATTAAACAAATGCCTAGGATGCAAGACTAATCATTTTTTGAACAATTCAAACAACTGGTTACTATTGAACTTAAACAGTGATTAGAGATATTCAAATAGAAAAACTAACAATTGCAGAATCTTTAATTTACAATTCTCTAAAAAAAGAGTTTTGTTAGTAGCCCTTATGTTGCCGCGTTTCTGCGGCAAATGCAGAGAAAATGCAGCACAATTGTGGGTTTTGTTCTCTGCTTTCTTGAGAAGAGGTATTGAACAACAAAGCTTCTTTTGTAGTGACTAACTCTTCCATATGTCTTCCTGAACACTGAAACAGAAAATAAAAATTGTTAAATCATATATATATCATTCCCTTGTCGTCAACGACGCTAAAAATTTGATCAGTTCACACTGACTGCTTCCAAATACACAAAGTGAAGTAAATGAAATGAAAGTGAAGAATTGTGTGTGGTGATTGGAATCAATTATACCATGTAGCTTAGGACTAACGGTTCATCTCCACGAGGAGAAATGCGATGCTAGATTTTCAGTATTTTTGTTTCAAAAATAAAATTTTGGTTTCTATATTAGAGGGACGAAAAAAAAGAATATGATTTGATTAAGTGTTTGGTTTAAAAAGAAAGAAAAACGAAGGAAGTCTCAAAAGAGGAAGAATTAGGGTTTACGAAGAACACGTTGAAAAATCGAGCGAAGAAAATGGGTCTTTTTGAAGGAGAAGAAATCTCAGCTCACTAAACTACTACACCATTACTTACCTTTTGAAAAAGTCGTGCCTTATTTGGATCATTGTCAGAAGTTTGACCTCAAGTCTTAGAAGTGATCAAGTAAAACAAATACGAAAAGTTTTGAAAAATTCAACTTCTTTTTAACATAATTTTAAGTTTTGAATGTTAAACAATCAAGCGAATTAGTATGGAATAGAAATTAATTTTAATAATTATGTTTTAAATAGAGAGATAAAATTCAACACCCATCCTCATTTTCTTTCAAGAACACTGGCTTAAGGGCAATGCTTGATTCAAAGAATGCATATGATTCAAGTGGGTTCATAGAAATCGATCAAAAAAGAAGACATAATGAGTAACATTTTAGCGAGCCAAGAAAACAGATTTAGCTACTAATGAATGAAGAGAAACAGTCACAAAAATTATATCAATAACTCAACATACCGAATCGAGTGAGACTTTGAATGCAAGAGTTAAATCCTCCTTAATGTTACTTCAATTACAAATTCCAACTCTCTTTCACTCTCTCTTTTCTGGACTGAACTTAAACAAAAAGAAAATAAAATAAAAAGAAGATTATAATGGAGCAACTAACTAACAAATAAGATCCTAACCTTAAAAATAGAAACTCTAAAACATAGTTCTATTATGTATGTTCTTTACTCTGCATGGTAGGGTATTTATATGAGGGGAGCAGTGCCAAAGCGAGGTAGAAGATGGGAGCAAATTTGTTGGCCCAATGGTCAGGATCTGGCTACAAAAATATGGCCAAAATCGCATTTTTGCCGCAGAGATCTGGCCGTTGGGATAGATCTTTAAATGCTTGATCTCCTCTTTTCTATTGCCTTCATTTCTTCAGATAAGATTTCTTTTGGATGTTGGGATTTCAGAATATTCTCATTAATTGCTTGGACACAAAAAATCTTATCTAAAAATCCAAATTTAATTGGATAATTTTGGTTTTTTTCTTCTCTTTCTCCATTATCACAACCTGCATACCACTAGAAATTAAAATGGTTAAATAGCAGAGTTTAATTAAAAATAAATATGAAAATATGACAAGAAATATGCAATTCATTCAAATAATCAACTCCCCTTATTTTTTCCTTCAACTCAGGATGTTCACTTTCTATTGCCAAGTGATACACCATCTGTTGAGTCCTCTAGAGTTCCTATTGATCTGATCTCTTTAGCTTTTGCCATGTCTATTCCTCCAGATGATCATTCTAGTATAGTCCCTGCTACTATTATACTGACCCTGACTCCAGACCACGAGGATCCACTAGTTACCATGCCGCCGCCGCCATCCCCTCCACCACCACCACCCACCACCACCTTTCTGTCGCTCAGAGCCCCCCACAAGCCACCTACCCATCTTACCCCTAGTAGTACTTATCCTCTTGAGCAATTTGATTTTGCTAGCACTATATCCTATTCACCATAGTTTCAGGCTTTTATTGCCACATGCATAATACTCGTGAGCCCAGATTTTATGGGGAGGGGGTTCCATACCTGGAGTGGAGAGAGGCCATGGCAGAGGATTTTCGGGTGTTTAAGCAGACTGATATTTGAGATATTATACCTCGTCTGGCGAGTGTTCAACCTGTGAGTTGTAAATGTCTCTTCAAGGTCAAACATCAACCTAATGGTTTCATTGAGCAGCACAATGCTCGCCTTGTTGCCAGAAGATTTACTCAAGAGTACGAGATTTACTATAATGAGACTTTTGTAACTATTCTTTAGATGATTATAGTTCATACTTTACTGGCAGTAGCTGCAGTTCGACATTGGTCATTATATAAGATGAATGTGAAGAATACTTTTCTTCATAACTCATTGTCCGATATGTATACCCCCAGGTCTTACAACCCCTACAGGACATATTTTTCACCTTCGTCGTGCTATATATGGTCTCAAACAGGCTATAGGAGCTTGGTTTGAGTGTTTTCGAAAGACCCTTACATTGTTTGATTTTCAGCAGAGCATATTGGCTGGTTTTTAAGACAACCTTCATGATCACCCATAGGATGATTTTCAGGATACTTTCCAGGATCACTCTCTGTCTGCGCGGACCACACCGAGGGGGTGTGTTCTTCTAGTTTTGTACGTTGATGATATAATAGTTACATATGATGACACAGCAGGTATAACTTATACTCAGAGACATCTTAATCATCAGTTTCAGTTGAAGGACCATGGTCATCTATCATACTTTCTAGGATTGGACATAGCTTAGGTTGAGTAGGGGTTCTTATTTCCTAGCAGAAATAAACCTATGATATTATTGATGTTGCTGCACTTACAGATAAAGACAACATATACTCCACTAGAGTTTCATTTGTAGTTCCTTCCTACAGATGGTACACCACTTCAGATCCTACAAGGTAAAATCAACTAGTTGGTAAACTTGTATATCTTTGGCTGACGAGACAAGATATTGCCCATTCAGTCAGCATTGTAGCCAGTTTGTGTCTACACCACACTCTGCTCACTCGACCACTGCTCATGTCATCTACCTCTTCATTTGAAGTTCGAGCTTATTCCGATGTTGACTGGGATGATTACTATTCGGAAAATGAAAGTCATGAGAATTATCGTGTAGCTTTGGGCTAACTGGTCGTGTCCACAAGGAGGAATGTGATAAAAGTTTTTCTGTGTTTTTGTTTAGAAAGCAAAGAATGGTGTTATGTTTTTCTTCTTTTTAGTTGAAAAGAGAATGGAGAGATGGGAAATGATTAAAAGAAAATTTGAAAATTTAGAGAAGGCTTTGGGAAAGGTGATCTTTAAAAAGTGTTGAAAATTGTTTGGTTGTTTTTAATATAGGAAGAAGATCTGAGCTCACTTTCTTAGTACTCAACGATGTGTTCTTCTCTTGAAATTTTTAGTGTCTTAACTTCATCATAGGCAAAACGTTAAGCTTGAGTTTAGAAAGTTTTAAGCAAAGCAAATAAGATAGTTTGGAAAAGTTAACTTTTTTCTTAAGAAATCATCTTGAATTGAATGTTAAATCATCAAGTCTTTCAAGTATGAAATAAAAATAAGTTCAAGTGATATTTTTAAAAGAAAAAGAAGTTTAGAAAATTCAAACCCATCCTCATGTGCCTTCAAGGACACTTTCCAAGAAGAAAGGCTTAGTTTAGCCACGCATTTGATTCCATTAGGTCTTTACATCAAAGCCATTCAAAAATAAGAGGGATCGAAGAGAGGGACGATAGTGAGCCCATAAAACAAATTTAGCTACTCATAGAAGATGAAAAACTTGACATGTAAATAAAGCAAGATATATCCGTGAATTGGAGTGGAAGAAGAGAAAGCTTGATCCTTTTATTGATGTCACTTCAATCTTCAGATTACAATCACTTTATTCCTCTCTTTCTCACTGGTATTTGAACTGAAATACAAATTTGAAAACAGAGATACAACTTCTATACTATCTAACAAAGAACTTAAACCTTAAAAACAAAGAGAAAAACCTAAACTAATTTTCGTTCCCTTTTTCTCTGAAAAATACAGTATTTATAGGCAAAAACAAAACAGGATAGGGCGTACGAAGATAGGGGAGCAAACGTTTCCCCAACAGAGACTAAACGGCCATGGAAATGCGGCTATGGCCGCGTTTCCCAGCGATGGTATGGCCAGGTGGCCACACCAGCTTGGAGGAACTCTTCGTTTGGCGATACTCCTTTATCTCCTGCTAGTTTTTCCGTTTCAGCTGCAGGATTTGAAACAACCTTTGATCTTTGGCTTTAACCAACTGATTTGTAAAGATTCATTTAACCAGTTTTCAACCTCTCTAATTTGTCATGATCTGCCCTGATTTCCTGATATCGAATTAATTCTGAATTAAATCAGAATTTGATGGGCTTTTGGGCTCGTTTCTCTTTCCTATCCTTTAGCAATGGGCCTGCATTTTATAAAGAAAAATAAGACTTATTAAGATGATTTATTTAGATAATAAACATAGTAATGTGACAATATAAATGCAATATCTGTGACCGATCATACCCCCACACTTATCTTTTACTCCCCCTCGAGCAAAACATCAAAACTAATCCTAATCAATTATTAGACCACTTTCGCATGTCACTCGATTGCATTGAGCATGTTCAATAGGCCGTTAAATCTCTAGGTTACCCCTGGAGGACGAGTTTTGTCTCGTGAGGGTTTTCAATGGATTGCACCTACAAAATCTATAAAGAAAGAAAAAAATGTTAGCATTTTCGAAAAGCATTTTGAAAAGATAGAAATTTTTTGATGTATTGTTGTAAGAGTTCAAGTAATCTATAAGTTATAGAAAAATCGAATTTTTTATTCCTAAAGT
The DNA here is from genome assembly GCA_038442645.1 of Agave tequilana. NCBI lineage: Eukaryota > Viridiplantae > Streptophyta > Magnoliopsida > Asparagales > Asparagaceae > Agave > Agave tequilana. Next base: position 51,591 of record JAVJIF010033668.1, on the reverse strand, counting down.
TAGTCTCTATTCAAATACATGTCCTCAATCAAAGTAAGGAGTCAAATTGTGTTTCTCATTTAATCTATTACTTTACTCTAAATTATATGCACCTTCATGACCGTGAAGTTTGACTCAGGGTTCTTTAACATTAACTCTTATGCCTTATTTATATTTATTTTTGGTGGTATTTATTCCTTAATTCCATTAGGCTTTCTAATCTGCCCATGTAACGAGCCTTTAGTTGGTGACACCCAAACTGGACAGTCTTAGGGCACCAGGTGAGAAAACACCCCTATGGGGTTTAAACACTCAAGCAGATAAGACCACGAAACTAAGAGTTTTTATTTATAAAGTGTACCCCTTTTAGGCGTGAATACTTATGCTTCATGAGGCACAAATACCCAGCTTAATAAGAGGACTTATATATATATTTTTTCAAACTTATCTAATTATCTTTTGCATAAATACCAAGGCTTTCTTAGGTCAAAGCACCTAGTTAATCAATAATTAGATTTATTTAATTTTCATAAATATACATATATATATATATATATATTTCATTTTTTTTCTTTTTTTACAAGGCATAAGAATTTTTATCTTTGTACCCTAAGTGTGTAAGTGTATAAAGTGTGCATACTTCTTCAAGGTAAAGATCAAGACTAAATTACTTTCATCAATTTTCTTCCTAACCCTAAAAATCAAACAAGTTATCTTATTTTGACCAAGTATAAGAAATCCTAATTATGATTTTCTTATTCTTTAAAATTGACTTAATTTCTTACAAAAAATATATCAAAATATTGTTCTTACCTTTCAAAAAGTTTTTTTTTTGTTTTCTTCTTCTTTTTTTTAAGTTATATTAGTCATGTTAGAGCCCTCTCCCATACTTATCTCATGCATTGACCCCAATGTATGAAAGAAATGTATATATGCATGAAATAATATGGAAAAGAGGAAAGTTACCGATACACTGGGTCGAAAAGACCCATAGCCGTTTCATTTACCGACACCGATTCTAAGAAAGGTTTAAGGCGTTGGCCATAACCTTATAGTCATTTTCATTCTTGGTGTCACTGATCTATAGCACCGTGTGAAAACACGATTTTTACAACCAATGGCCCAGTCCATCTTGATTTTAATTTTTTTGAAAAAAGATGAAGTCTAGAATTATAGAGTAAGACTTTTTGTTCAGGGACAAAATTTTTTCTTACGATATGTTTATCATGAAAAATCTTAACTCTATCTTTAGTGATCTTAGAATTTTCATAGGCCTCATTTCTCAACTCCTCTAATTCGGAAATTTATAATTTTCGAAGGTCACCGGCCTTAGTCAAGTCGAATTTTAGCTGCTTGATAACAAATAAGGCCCGGCGCTCTAACTAAACGGGTAGGTGGCAAGCCTTCCCAAAGACTAACCTATAAGGAGACATCCCTAGAATTATCTTGAAAGCGGTCCTGTAGGCCTATAGGACATCTACAAGTTTGGTGGACCAATCTTTTCGGCTTTGGTTCACAGTTTTCTCCAAAATAAGCTTGATTTGTCTATTGGAAACCTCAACCTGCCCACTGGTTTGAGGATGATAAGGTGTGGACAATTTGTGAGTTATGACACACTTTCGCATAAGAGCTTCAAAGAATCTATTGTAAAAGTGAGTACCATTATCACTGATGATAGCACGATGGTTTCCAAAGCATGAGAAAGTGTTCTCTTTCAAAAACTTTATGACAACTTTGTTATCATTAGTTTTACTTGGAATGGCTTCTACCCACTTGGACACATAGTCCACATCAACCAATATGTATCAGTTTTCAAATAAATTAGGAAATGGACCCATAAAGTCGATGCCTCAAATATCAAAGAGTTCTATTTCTAGAATTAGGTTGAGGGGCATCATATCTCATTTTGAGATCCTTCCTACCATCTGGCATCTAGGGCACGTCTTGCAAAATTCATAAGAATCTTTGAACAAAGTCGGCCAATAGAACCCACTTTGTAGCACCTTTTCAGCAGTCTTGCTGGGACCAAAGTGTCCACCGCATGAAGTTCATGACAGAAGGATAAAATACTCTTAACTTCTTCATCGGGAATGCATCTCCTAATAATTTGGTCAGAACAGTACTTAAAAAGATACAGTTCCTCCAAAAAGAAATACTGAACTTGGGATAAGAACCGGTATATATCGTTTTTAGACCAATGAGACGGAGTTTGGTTTGTGACTAAGTAATTCACTATATCAGCAAACCATGGTTCCCTAAAGATAGCTAAGAGATTTTCATTAGGAAAATCCTCATTTATGGGCAATTCGTTGCTTGGAGAATTTAGGATTCGCGAAAGATGGTCAGCAACGACATTTTCTACGCCTTTCATGTCTCGAATCTCGAGATCAAATTCTTGAAGGAGGATCCAACGAATGAGTCGAGCCTTGGCTCCTTCTTCATCATGAGGTACCTAAGCATAGAATGATTGGTGAAAATGTTGGTTTTGGACCCTAGAAGGTAAGGACGAAATTTCTCTAAGGCAAACACTACCGCCAAGAATTCCTTCTCAGTAATAGTGTAGTTCAATTGAGCATCGTTAAGAGTCCTACTAGAGTAGTAAATCATGTGCTACTTGTTATCAATGCGCTGTCCTAGGACAGCGCTGATGGCAAAATCAGAAGCGTCGCACATGATTTCGAACGGCTTAGACCAATCCGGTGCATATATGATTGGTGCAGAAATAAGTTCTCTCTTAAGCTTCTCCCAAGAATTCATACATCCAGCATCGAAAGTGAAGGACACATCCTTAGCTAACAAATTAGTCAAGGGTCTAGCAATCTTGCTAAAATCCTCAATAAATCTTTGGTAAAAACCGGCTTGTCCTAAGAAGGATTGAATATCCTTCAAATATTTGGGCATCGGAAGCTTAGAAATAATCTCAATCTTGGCTCTATCCACTTCAATTCCTTTCTTGGAGATTTCATGACCCAAGACAATTCCTTGTCTTACCATGATGTGGCATTTCTCCCTGTTCAGTGTCAGATTTTTTTCAGTACAACGTCGAAGGACAAGTTCTAAATGGTGGAGACATTGAGTGAACGAATCTCCGTCCATGAAGATTTCTAAGAATCGTTTTACCTGTTGGCCAGAAGGCCCATCACTCTAGTTTTGATGATGATTAACTCATGTAGTTATAGTACTAATGATCTTGTGTTTAATTAGTCTCAGATATTTGATCAAGATCTTAGTAGGTGTTTAGCTTCAACAAAGTATTTGAAGTCAAGTTTTGGAGCTAGCACGTGTTGATTCAAGAGCGCGCGCATCAAGATTGCATCAAGTACTCAAGAGGATTCTAGCTCAATGGATCAAGGTTTGGACTAAGTCAAGACGGAGAAGAAGATTTTCAAGAGAAGACTTTCAGAAGAATTGTGTTGGGTTTTGTACGTGTCAAGATTTTATTTATAGATAAAATGTAAAGGATAGATTAGTTGGTGGATTGCTCAAGTTCATATACACTCATATACAAGATTTATATGTATTTTCATAAAAGAGTTTTTGCTTTAGAAAATACCATTTTAGTTTTTAAGCTTCAAAATATACATGTATTTTATCAAAACTTATTTTAGAGCTTACTGTCAAAAACATAGATATTTCATCATATATGTGTAGTGGATCATGTCTATATATACTAAGCTTCAAAAGTGTTTAAAATATCTTGTTTTTGTATTTGGAGAAGTTTTGAAAAAGTTGTTTTTCAATTTGGAGATTGTTTTTGAAAAATACAGATTTTTTTTAAGCCAAAATTTCTATATTACAAAAATAGTTCAAAATGTTTGTAATATATTTTGATTTTCACTCAAACATGTTTGTATATTAAAGTATATTAATGAACTTATTTTTGTAGAATTTATGAGAATTTATGGGATTTTATTGAAGGTAAAAAGACCAAGTTTTAATTCCTGAAAAATTGCTTACCGGGCCTTCTGCCGGTCGACTGGGCGTCGACCGATGTGCACAAACGTGTACAGCTAAGGGCCGGTCGATCGCACGGTTGATTAGTCTACAATTTTGCATTATTATATCGCATTTTCCCACCGATTTATGAATAAATTGTCGGTCTAAACCGTGTTTTGGTCTCTATTGCAGGTAAATCAAGAGTTTAAGGGCAAAGGAGTAATAAGAGCTTAATTAAACCCCTTTTAGGGTAATTAATCCCGAATTTCATGGAGGCCAAGCAAGGGATCATCTAGAAGATACAATGAACCTAGACTCTTACGCACGTCAGACGAATATTTGGGCGAAGTTACCAGAAACGGGATATACCACGAAGCTGCTAGAACCAACGGGGACATCCTGACAAAAACTAGGGACCTAGGTCCCTGGTATTGCCGTGGAAACGTGGCAATTGCCGCGTTTCCGCGGCAATAGAGTGGAAAATCGACGCGTGGCCCCGTCTCATCTTCTGGAATCCTCCTAAGCCTATAAATACCCCTGCATAGGTCCAGAACGAGGAGCTTTTCGTTTTTAGGAGTAGGTTCTGATTTTCTCTATGTTTTAGGTTAGTGTAGGTAGGTGCTCTTCATTTCATTTATCTTATATTTTCTCTTCTTTTTAGATCTTGTAGTAGGGCTGAGAGATTCAGAGAGAGAGATAAAGAGGGATTGATGTAATAGATGGTGACAGTCTATGTAAAGGTGCCTCCTTTCTTCTCCAATGTAATCTCCTTCATCTTCTACATGATGCTTTGCTAACTTTTCTTCTCATGATAATCTAACTACTAACCACTAACCATCTAACTACTTACTTGATAATCCACATGAATTGGGTAGCCTCTATAAGGCCTTGTTCTTGCAAGAGCCATTGATGGCTCATGATGATGGGTTCTAACATCTAACTTGCTAACTTGCTAACCAAGCTAACTCTCTCTTATTTCATGCTTTCTTTTAATAGTCTGATGATTCAATGTTTGTATTAGCTTGATCTTGATGCAAGTTTGAATGTAAAGAACCATCTCATTTGCCATGCTCTGTATCGTCTCTTGAAGCCAAGGATTAGTGATGGCCGAGGATCAAATGTGAGGCAACTATCACTAAGAGGTTAGCATGGTTAGTGGATCAATTAGTATTTAGTAGCCATGAGTTTTCTTTTATCTTGATTTAGAAACTATTTTTCAAAGTATCTTCTCATTGTTGTTTTCACCGCTTCTTTGTTTGTCTTTGTTTTCATTTTCTTTACCACAAGCTTCATCTCCTTTCCTAGTTGTTTTCTAAACCACTTCTATTTTGTTTTTACATCAACGTTTTCATCGCCTTCTCCACCTATCACATGCTTGTTTTCCTTTTCTTTTCTTTTATTTTCATTCTAATTCTTTTAACAAAGAAGAATTGTTAACATAAAACGTGAATAAAAACTTTCAATCCTTCTATCGCCTCCCTTCCCTGTGGATTCGACCCGTTGAGCTAATGCTATAACGGAAGTATCGAGGGTACATTAGCACATATATGAGCTTTCATCGATTTTACAAAACTACACATTTAGAGTGCTAGTTTCGCCCCGATCAACGGTCGACTGACAAAGAGCTTTTGCTCTCTATAAATGGCCCTGGTCGACCGGGCGATCGACCGCTAAGTCATAGCCCAATTTTCGGTCGACCGGCCAGTCGACCTCTTTTCCCAACGGTCAGAAATCTGACCGTTGACGCCCGACCGACAGCAGAAAATTTTGCTGAGTTCTCCCCAATGGCTAGTTTTTGGAGCTTATTTATGTGGGTTGTTTTGGGCTATTTCAACATGATTTCAAATGAGTTTTCAAACTAGTTTTTCCTACCTTTTTAAGTGTTTATCTCCACTTGTTTTAGAGCTAATACTTCCATATCAAAAAGAGAGTTTTCAAGAGTGTTTTGTAATAGAGATTTCTTGAGTTTTTCCTCCACTATTCTATCTAGTTTTTCTCACACATACTTGAGCTTTCCTGTAACGCCCCGATCCTAAAGATACGGGGTCGTTATGGCGACGTATATACGAGAGGATAATACCCCACGTATATACGCTAAGCCCAAGTTGTAACCTGAACAAGTTATAAATCAGAAGTATAATAATCAAGGATCACTGCAATAATACATATAAGACTACACAGGATAGCAATGAATAACAGGAAGAAAATGATAGCTGAATAGAAGTCAAAAGTGATATACAGGAATCAAAGAATCATAACAAGAATAAAATGCAAGTATACCAGAATTAAAGGGAGAGGGCCCAAGCTCCTCGCAAGGCAAACCGTCTCATCGAAAACCTGCACATTAGAACAACCGTCCAATAGCTGGACGTGCAAACCCAGGGTCGTCAGAACGCGACCATAATGAGTGTGTGTGTAAAGGGGAAAACAGCTCGTGCAGAAGAAACCATGTGCATATATGACAGTAAGAACAACTGCAGATAGAAAGACTAAATAACACAATAAATAAATGAACAGTAACACATATGATAAAAACATGAATACATGTAGCAGACAAATGGCACAACTGTAAATATGCAATCAATGTCCAGGCGTGTAATCTATCACATGTCACTAGGTTGACATCCAAGTCTGGTCAGGGTTATAGTTACAAGTCTATCATGGTATACATATACACAGTCAAGTGATTATAGTCAGTCATAATACATTATAACAGTTCATTATCATTTATTATGTCAGTGAACACCAATTGCCACCTGTAATAGGCGCATCCCATACTACGCCTACTACACGTGTCAATCAGTGTCCTAAGTTATTTGAAATTAACAGAAGAGACATTGTCCATGCTTTAGGTGGGTCCCGTACATACCCGGGACCACGGCCTCAGTTTCCTGGCGCTGAACCAGGCCGTACCGCTAGGTACTCAGTAACAGTAACAGTAATCTCACTGTGAAAACAGTAGAACAGTAAACAGTACAGATGGGATGCCAGTCATCCCCCAGGAACCCTGCAGTGGAACCCTCAGTCGGCTGCGCAACCTGTATCCTAGGTCCACCCAAAATACAGACGCTGTCTCCTCCATCAATTTCCCCAATCCCAGTGTAAGTTGTCCATTTACATTATTATTTATTCAATTCAGTTAAATCAGTCAATGTCAATATTATCTAGAATACTGGGACGATACGGTGACAGTAACAATAACAGTACAGTAACAGTTAATCAGTAATCATATACACGGTGAGCAATATCAGTAACAGTAACAGTAACAGTAACCGTGTATACGATGAACAATAAAACTGTACCATGGTTACGGTCAAACAATCATTTCCCAGTAACTTTCGATAACATGAATCAATACAATAATAAAACTCGATAATACTCAATAGCCGTCTCATCTAGAACCAGTCAATATCTCATATGCATGTATTGCATATAACAATATCCGTTCTCCGTAGTCATCATGAACCTACCCTCAATAGTCATCCTGACCGTCAAATCTCAATCTATGTCAAAGTAATCCGGTACAGTAATCCACAAGTTTAATAAATCAATAACCTGTTCTCTCATTATATCAGTCTAATCTGATCTTTATGTCATCAGTATATTCACATCTCAATAACCGAAATAGTCAATGCTCTGATACATCTATTCAGATCTCCACACTCTAGTCTGATCAAAGTCATCACCCCTCCATAATAAAGAGATATCATTAACTATTCCATCAACTTATATTCCCAATACTATCCTTGCAAATCATTAAGTATCAGTCCGTATCAGTAATCTAGTACAATAAATCACCATCTGAATATATCAATAATCAGTCTCTCCCTGTCAATCTACTCTGATCCTCAAGTCACCAATAACAGAGATCAACAGTAAAAGTTATCAAACTTTGCATATAGTTTATTACTGATATCAATGCATTCACCCTCACAGTAATTATATTTCTATCACTAGGTAACAACAATAAATGACAGTCTATTAGTATTCTCGAAATCAACTAACATAACGGATATTGAGATCACAAGTAAATAATGGATACATCCTCAAAATCAGATTCTTCCAACTATAATCAAGATCATATTACATATCTATATCAAGGGTAAGCTACACACACAATACATAATGACAATCTAACAAGATTAACTCCTCTATAAACTGATCAAGATCCAATATAAATATATCATAAGTCAACTCCAACTCTAACTAAGTCATTGCCACTCCAAGTATCAGTAAATCAATATATTGGTAAAGCAATGTCATATCTAATACTTTCCCGATATCCACTGGAATTCTAATTAAATACACATATGCTCCTTCATGTAATATCTACAATAATAATCCAAACACCCATATAATCAACATAGGATTCCAACATAATTGTTAACATATGCATATCATTTCCTATGCATTCAACATGTAATGTAGAAGGGGGTGACAACTCATATCCGTGCTTGATAATTTCTACACATAATCATGTAAAACATGTGCACTACACAACAAATTACACCACATACACAAACATGTCTATGATCAATAAATTAATTAAAGAGAGAGAAAGAGAGAGAGAGGGAGACACTCACTATAGAAGAACCTCCTTTTGGATTTCTTGGATACCAAATTCTTGTTCAGTATCAACCAAAGGAGAATCCTAATGACTTGAGAGCTCAGTTTCCTCAAAAAAACCAAATCCATTGTCGGATCATCTGCCTGAAAAGAGTCTCCTCTAGCAATTTCTTCAAGACCAAGTTCACCTATACCTGCATCAGAATTCATAATCCCTTCAACTCCCCCTTCGATTTTTTTTGAGTCACCTGCAAGAAAGGAGCCACCTTTTTCAGTTTGGGGCTGAAAATTCATCAAACTCTTCTCCAAAAACTCAATTTCTTTAATACCCAGTTCATTTTTTTTTTTGGCATGAAACTTGGTGGAATCAAGAGCAAAGAAATCAGAATGAATGATCTCCTCCAAGGCAACCGAGTTGGCATCAGAATCTGAGAGGAGTTCCCAGTCTTGCAAGTCTGTGGGATCTTCCATCACAAAGGGAATTGGTCTTCAAAATTGAAAGAAACGAAGCCAGCAAGAGAGATGCGAGAAGGAACAGAGAGGGTTTTGTCGGGGAAGAGGAAGTTACGCTCCACCATGAAGAAGAGATTGCCGAGGTGCTCGGCCATGGGGAAACTTGGCCAGCCAAGAAAAGGAGGCGGCTTGGGGCTGATCGGGGCTGGCCGGCGAGGCGCTGATCTGCCGGATCTCACCGAAGAAGGGCTGGATCAGGGGAGGCGCTGCTGCGGTGGAGGCGCACGGCTGCGGGGGATGGCCTGGCTGTGCGCGCTCGGCAAGGGGGGAAAGCAGCGGTCTGGACGTTGGGCTGCCGGCTGTGGATGGGGGTGCGGCTATGGGAGAGATTAGGATGGGATTTTATTAGGGTTAGATTAAAGGGTTAGGATTATATAAATAGGATGGGTTTTGGATTAAGGGTTGCGGGTTTGCTCCTAATGGGTAAGTGGGTCTGGATCCAATTAGGTTAAGTATTGGGTCTTGGTTTGAGGGTAATACTAGATTAGGTTTCGGGTATGATCCAATAGGTATGGGTAGGATTAGATAATGGGTATGGATTCAATCCGGTAAATAGGAAATAGGGTGAGAGGCTAAACGAGGAGAACACCACCACCACCAAGATTAGTATCAATGCAAATATTAAAAATAAACAAGTAATACCAATCACAAATAATGATCATAATAAAAGGACAGTAATAATAATGGAGGTAACCACTAATAGTATCAACAACCAATAGAAATAAATTAATAATTACAATTGGTAAAAGAAATATTAATGATAAATAATGGTAAACATAAAACCAAATTACCAGTTACTATTTCAAAAATAATTTTCCATACTTAATAATAATAATCTCTTAAAATAATAAATTAACTTGATTAAATAAAAATACTCAGTAATTCAAAATAAATACTTGAAGAAAAATAAAAATACAGTAGTTTAGATTAGGGATATTACATTTCCATTGCTATATCAATCCTATAGGAGAGTTATTGTGAGAGTATTTTTAGGTGATCAAAGTGTTGAGATCACAAAAGTGTTTCTTCTTTATATTTGAGGAGGTGAACTTGCGGGTTCGTGTTGTTTCAAGTTCTAGTGGGAGCTCAGTGTAGAGGTGTGGCCTCAGCAAGCTAGTGTGCTTGCGTGTGTTTGCTCTTGTGGGAACAAGTGAGGGGACTAGTGAGGGACTAGTGAGTCTAAGAGTTCTACTGTGGACTCCTTGTAGGTGTTGCGGCACCGAGTGATCCGGTGGGATCGATTCTAGTGGAAATCCTTTATAGTGTTGAAGTCGGGGACGTAGAGTAAGGGTACTCGAACCTAGAAATAAATCTCCCGTGTTTGCGATTGCTCTCTATCTCTCTCTTGTGTTTATATCTTGCATGCTCTTATTGTTCATATTCATTACTTGCTTGACATACTTGTGCTTAAATTGATATATGCTTGGGGATTGTTTGCTCACACTTGTATTCAACCAAGAGAGATATAGCGGCACATCTACTCTTATTTAGAGGAATCTTGAGGAGATAGTCCAGAGCCCTTCACCTGAAATTCGGCTACACTCTTGTGTTATACTTTGTGTGTTTAACTTAATAGTTTTTAGTTCGCATAAATAGTTTTAATTTTGTATTAATTCATCATTAGATTAGCTAGTCACCTATTCACCCCCTCTAGGTGATTTCACTACCATATCAGAAAAGAGACTCAACATGTAACGTTAAAACGTTGTTCGGGTATTGCACAAGCCGAAAGGTATTCGACAATGAGCAAATCTCCCAAATGAACATGTGAACGTAGTCTTTTCTTAGTCCTCAGGAGCAACAGGAATTGATTATACCCGGGTAACCATCCAAGAAACAGTAATACTCGTGGCCCGCCAAACTTTCAAGCATTTAATCAATGAAGGGAAGTGAAAAATGGTCCTTAAGAGTTCAGGATTAAGCTTCCTATAGTCAATGCAAACTTGAATCTTTGTGAGAAGTCGAGTTTGGATCAACTCTTTGTTCTCGTTTTCTACTACGGGAAAATCGGATTTCTTTGGAACTGCGTGGACAGGACTGACCCATTGGCTATCGAAAATGGGATAGATTATCCCATTGTCTAAGAGTTTCATAATTTTAGCATGAACAACCTCTTGCATTATAGGGTTTAACCTACTCTGTGGGTCTCTTTTAGGTGTTGCATCTTCATTGAAATGAATGTGATGTTGAAGTATGGTTGGACCCAATCCCTTTATATCAGTCATAATCCAACCAATGGCTTCCCTTTATTTTCTTAGAATTACTTTAAGATCTTCTTGCCCGTCATTTAAATGGGAGGCAATAATGACAGGAAAGGTCTCTTGTTCTCCTAGATAGACGTACTTGAGATGCGTAGGTAAGGCTTTCAATTCTAAGAGGAAGGCTCACTGGAAGGATGAGTCAAATTTGTTGGCTCCATATTTAGTAAAATATGGTTTGAGGCCCAATTCACAGCAGACTCAACAACCTGATAAGGATTAAAGTCGTCAGACTTTAACCCGAAGTCACCTCAGTTTCTAGTTCTAATTCTTCCCTGTGTTCACTTGTTAAGTTCTTAATGAGGTTGGCTTCAAATATTTGGTTCTCAACATCACGAGGTTATTTCCCTAGTTTGAAGACATTTGACTTCTTTAGTCATGTCCCCAAAAGTTAACCTCATAGACCCAATCCAATAATTGATGATGGCATTGGCAGTAGAAAGGAATAGTCACCCTAAGATAGTAGGAGTTTGAGCCCTAGGATTGGTCACAGGTTGTGTCTCTAGAACTATGAAATCAACAGGGTAAATAAACTCCACGACCCGGATAAGGACATCATTAATTTTCCCTTTTGAAACTTTCACTGAACGGTCAGCCAGTTGGATAGTGACTCGAGTTGGACTAATATCGCCCAACCCGAGTTGTTGATAAACTGAGAATGGAAGCAAGTTGATACTTCCCCAAGTCAAGAAGTGCACGAGTAATCTCAGCTTGTCCTATGGTGCAGGCAATGGTGGGAAAACCTAGAACCTTGTACTTGACAGGGATCGGACCCGACCGTAGCTCACTAATGTTAGTGGTTAAGAAGACCTTTTTGGGTACATTAGTCTTTCTCTTCTTGGTGCACATGTCCTTAAGAAACTTAGCATAGGATGGGACTTATTGTATGGCATTAAGAAGTGGCACATTTATCTTCACTTGATTGAAGATCTCAATTATCTTATCCATATGTGAATTTTGCTTGTTGTTTTTCAGCCTATTAGGAAATGGTAGTATAGGCTGGTGCACCTGACTGGTTGACTTATCACTTTCAAATTCGTCAGATTAGGAAGGATTGGATTAGATGAGGTGGATGCTTGATTGTGGTTGAGCTGAATGGGATTAGATAGTGTTGACACTTGATTATCAACTTTCTTTCCTGACCTCAATGTATGAACAATATTACATTGATTCAATGATTGATCCTCAGCCAAATGAGCATGTTGAGAATTCCTAGGATTCATTATTGGCTGACTAGGTAAGGTACCCTTTTGTCTCTCATTCTGTGGAGTAGTTAATTGGCTCATTTGAACCACTAGCCTCTGTATAGTTTGCATGAGAGAATCTTGGTTCTTTATGTATCTTTTCATGTTTCTCTCAAAGTCAGTCATTCGCCTTTCTAGTTAAGAATTCTGGAAGGATGATTGTGGAGTTTGGTTGAGAAAGTTTTGTTGATAGTTTGAAACGTTAGGTGGATGGCTGGGAGAATTATGATGGAAATTGGAAAAGTTGGGTTGATGATTGGAAGAATTATTGGCATGATGGAAGTGGCTTGCATGATTTAACCATGAGTGGTCATTATTATTTTAGGTCCATGAGAAATTCGGGTGATTTTTCCATCCAGGATTGTACGTTGGTGCAGAAGGATTATTGTTCGGCCTTGAAAAGGCTGCATTCATCGGTCCTGGAAAGTGTTGTTGAGCTTGAAACACAGGACACTCATCACATGATTCATGACTTGACAGTAAGTACAGCCCATAGTTGAAAATTGGTTTGGGCTGACTTGATTGATTGGACTTGGTTTCTTAGTTTATAAAGCTTCCAGTCTTCTCGCTAGGTTAGCTAACTTAGCCTCGTTAGCTATGGATGATTCAATTGAATGGAGACCTCCTTTTGAAGAGATGGAGTTTGAATTTCTCGAGTTTTCACTAGTTGATTCCCACTGGATGGTCTTTTCAGTTAGATTCTCATATAAATCCCATCCTTCATTCTCATCCTTCTACAAGAATCCCCCTTAGCATATGCTTTCTAAGAGGGTCTTGGTAGAATAGTCTAAACTGACATAAAGAATTTGACATTGTCATTTCTATTCCATGATGAGAACATTGGACAAGGAGGTCTTTGAAGCGTTTAAAATACCTCTAAAACGGTTCACTAGGTTCTTACTTGAACTGCATGATTTTTTTTCTAACCAGAGCGGTCTTGTGAATTGGTTAGAATTTCTTCAAGAAGACCTTGATGAAACTATCTCAAGATGTGATAGAGCCAGCCGCTAAGCTGTAAAATCATTTCTCGGCTAAGTCCTTAAGAGCGAAGGGGACAAATCTCAACCTAATAGCATCATCTATAAGGTGTGGGATTTTCATCATTAGACATACTTTCTCAAATTCTCTTATGAAGAAATAAGTATCTTCGGACTCTAAGCCATGAAACTTGGGAAGTGTGTTCATGAACCGAGACTTGAGCTCAAAATTATATTCACCAACCGATGGAAGTTGGATGCAAGATGGAAGTGAGGTTCTAATGGGATAGAACCTATCCTGGAAAGATGTCGGTTGAGCCATAACCGGATCTAGTCTTGGTTCAGACTTGGGTGGTGATGTATTTCTAGTCAACCTAAATGAATTAGGGTCTCTTGACCACACTTGCATACACAAACACAATCACAAACAAATTTACCAATAGTTAACAAGAGTAAACAACCAAGCCTAGTCTAAGGTAACCTTGACTTAGATAACTCCTAACTGATTGATTGTCCATGGGAGGATAATGCTGACTTTGACCACAAGCTAATCAGCCAGGTCAGGGCAAGATTGGTGGAAGGTATCTGCGCAAAAGCGACAGGTCTAATTAAGCCAAACCACTAGCCTTCGGCGTTTCGCCCGTCAATCCCTTTCCTAGACACTGATTTGTAGGAGTCAAATTCTAACACCTTCCCCCTTAGGAAAATCTCCAAGTGAGTTCGAGATTTCCCTAAGGCTAAAGTCTATCAGATTTTACTTAGGCTTAGGTTGTACGTGCTTGGAGATAGTTTGTGGGCTAAGGAAGGATAATGACTTCCCCACCTTATCTTGATTTGAGTTTTGCCCCTAGAATTAACTGTGCAGAGTGTGAAAGATATAGAAATGTAATATTCACAAGCAAATATCACCCAAGAATGTTTCCTAAACTATATGCTATGCATACGTACCTTTTGTTCCAGCACTCTTGAACAGTAATGTAAAATGTAAACAAAGTAGACACGTGCCTAAATGCAATGTCTAAAATGTTTTTAGCATTTAACAAACATCATTTTACTGCTGAGGTTAGAAAATATGTACAGTAAGACAAACAAGAAAATAAATAGCTATAAAATTCAGCTTTGCAATTCAGCCAATCTTTAGAAATGCAAGATAGTAGTTCACTCAGTTTACCACTGGAATGTAGCAAATCTGAGGGCCATTGGGCTCTGCTTTCTTGAGCAGAGTCCAGGGCGACTTATATGTCCACTGCAGCCAAAAATTTCCTTATTGTTAAACCTATACACTAAGAACAAAGAAGAAAGTTAACCAAAAGTGTAAATCTAAAAAGAGAATAACTTACCGTCCCTCCTCGACAACGGCGCCAAAAATTGTTCGTAAAATGAAAGCGATGAGAATTAGCTTTGGGCTAACGGGTCGTGTCCACGAGGAGGAATGCGATGAAAGCTTTTCGGTTTTTTGTTTAGAAAGCAAAGAATGGTGTTATTTTTTTTCTTCTTTTTAGTTGAAAAGAGAATGGAGAGAAGGGAAATGATTAAAAGAAAAATTGAAAATTTTGAGAAGGCTTTGAAAAAGGTGATCTTTAAAGAGTGTTGAAAATTATTTGGTTGTTTTTAATATAGGAAGAAGATCTGGGCTCACTATCTCACTACTCAACGATGTGTTCTTCTCTTGAAATTCTTAGTACCTAAACTTGATCATAGGCAAAAACTTAAGCTTGAGTTTAGAAAGTTTTAAGCAAAGCAAATAAGATAGTTTGAAAAAGTTAACTCTTTTTTTAAGAAATCATCTTGAATTGAATGTTAAATCATCAAGTATTTCAAGTATAAAATAACAATAAGTTCAAGTGATGTTTTTAAAAGAAGAAGAAGTTTAGAAATTCAAACTCATCCTCATATGCCTTCAAGAACACTTGATCCTTTTATTGATGTCACTTCAATCTTCAGATTACAATCACTCTATTCCTCTCTCACTGGTATTTGAACTAAATTACAAATTAGAAAATAGAGATACAACTTCTATACTATCTAACAAAGGTCCTAAGCCTTAAAAACAAAGGAAAAAACTTAAACTAATTTTCGGTCCCTTTTCTCTGAAAAATACAGTATTTATAGGAAAAAACCAAACGGGAGAGGGCATACAAAGATAGGAGGAGCAAACGCTCCCCCAACAGAGACAAAATGGCCACGGAAATGTGGATATGGCCACGTTTCCGCAGCCATGGTGTGGCCAGGTGACCACACCAGGTTGGAGGAACTCATTCGTTTGGCGATTCTCCTTTATCTCCTACTGGATTTCCTGCTTCAGCTTCAAAATTTGATGAAACAGTCTTTAATTTTTGGCTTTAACCAACTGATTTGTGAAGATTCATTTTAACTGATTTTCAACCTCTCTGATTTGCCATGATCTGCCCTGATTTTCTGATTCAGAATTAATTCTGAATTAAATCAGAATTTGATAGGCTTTTGGGCTCGTTTCTCTTTCCTATCCTTTAGCAATGGGCCTACATTTTATAAAGAAAAATAGGACTTATTAATATGATTTATTTAGATAATAATCATTGTAATGTGACAATATATATGCAATATATGTGACCGATCAATTTTCTGTACACTCACCGCTCTACAACTGATTTTTATTTCTTTCTTGGTGATTCACTGATCTTGTGGCGAAGCAAGAAGCAAATATTGTTTCATATTCCAGTTGTGAGGGTGAGTTCGGGTTGTGGCTACTACCACCAGGGAAACTGTTCTTGTGAGGAGATTTTTAGCAGACTTTGGTATTTTGCTTACAACTCCTGCTCCTCTTTCTTGTGACAATTAAAGTGCTGTGAAGGTTGCTAACAATCCAGTTTTTTATGAGTGAATGAAACACATTGAGACTGCTACTTCACTCATCAGCATTACACTTCAGACACTAATTCACGCAAATATATTAGCTCAGAGGAGCAAATTGCAGACTTTATGAATTCACACACTGCAATGAGGTTTGGAGTCTTGTTGGACAAACTCATGTTGTTTGAGCTACCATGAGTTTGAGTGAGGGTGTTAAGAGTAGTAGTAGAAGTAGAATATATATTGTATTAGAGTTTGTATTAGAGTTATATTAGAGTTTGTATGCCTATATACACACACACACTTGGGCAATTGCCATCACAAAAATTTAATTTCGTTTTTTCCTTTTTTTCAATTATTGTAACAGTCAATCTAAATTTTTGTGGCTATGTCTACCAAATTCCTCTGCACATGTTCTACTTACAAGAAAATATTACAGTTTACGTTCAGCATGGCATTTAAACAATTCAGATTTGGGGCTGCCATTACAAAATTCGTAGCTTTTTTCTTCTTAGGAGTTTGAATACAAATATTTATACGGATATTGCCTTAAATTCTGTTCACTGCCATTCGTATCTGATATAAATGAGTTTGGACTACGATTGATTCCAGCAACAAATTGGACACTATTGATTATGACAAAACTTTTGAAGAAAATTTAAATTCAACCTTTAAATTTCATCATGTACTTGTGTCAATCATAAAGTTTTTCTTTTATATATATATATATATATATATATATATATATATATATAGAGAGAGAGAGAGAGAGAGAGAGAGAGAGAGAGAGAGAGGGGTTACCGTGCCTCAGCCGCCAGCTGAGAGAGTTTCTCAGCCGGTGGGACGTGGCAACAAAATAGTCACAAATTTGTCATTAATTTTAGCGAATAAAAACTAAAAAATTCCTGTTCGAGTAAGTATCGGTCACTTCAATAATCGCTTTGATGAAAATACCCTCACTCAAAACTTTTTATTATATGTAAAACCTTTTCTTTCAAAAAAAAATTACCGATCTGAAATTTTCAGTTCATTAATCCGAAAAGTTTAGTGCTATTATTTCCTAAATTTTTTTTTATCTTTTTCGTTCAAAATTTTGTTTTTTAAAAAAAGATCTGATCAAGAAGGCGCTCAAGAAATCATCCGCAGAACAAGGTAAAGAGGAAATCTAAATTTTTTTTTTAAGGTTCGGTAACCCTTAATAGTTATATTTTTCAGTTTTGATTCCCTTTCTTTTTTTTTTTACAGAAAATTTCATATTTTAATTTAACTTCAATTAAAAGTGTTTGATGAACTGAATTTTTCCGGGAAAATTCTGTTTTTTTAATTTTTCAAGAATCTTGGTTTTTAAAAATAAATTAGTTAATTTTTTTTAAAAGTTTGCGACCATGGTTGCAAATAAGAGAGAAAGAGTCGCTTTTTTTTATTTAAAGAAGTAAGAATCTTTAATCCAAGTCACAGTTTAAGATGAAATGAAAAATAGGAATTAATGATCTTATTAGAGTTTTTTTTTAATTTTTTAATTTTTTTAATACAGCGACCAAGGTCAAAAATTATCTTTTTCATTCCCTTTTTTGTCGACTTGGGTCGCAATTATTTGTATTAGCGTCTTAGGTTTATGCGACCTTGATTGCAGTCTTTAAAAAATATTTTTAAAAAATATTTTTAAAAATTATTAACGTCCATTTTTTTAGATTATTTTTTTAAAACTCTGCGATTGATGTCGCAGTGTTGCTATCCATTTTCTTTTTTTTTGGGGTCAGGTCGCAGTCTGTTCTAATAAGTTAGTCAAATGGGATACTGCGACCCTGGTCGGAGTATGAAGAAACAAAGGCCCCTTCTTGATAAATTATTTGTGTTAATTAGAAAATTGCGTCCTCTGTTACAGTGTAATATAACATTAGTATAAAAATCATGGTCGCAGCGTCTTATGTTCTACTAAGTTAGCTTAATAGGACACTACGACTCGCAGTTTGAAGAAACAAAGGACCTCATTGGTTAATTATTTGGTTTAATTATAAAATTGCGACCACTATCGCTGTGTAACATATCAGTGCGACTTTGGTCGGAGTGTTTTATAGGTTATTAAAGACTGTTGCGACAAAGGTCGCAGAATTTTTTCTTTTCAAATTGTATTTAAAAGTACTGCGACCATGATTTTTATACTAATGTTGTTACTGTTTCTGCATCTATAAGTAAGCAAGAATTGGGGGCATTTAGTAATTTCACTTATTTCAATAGGCGGGCCGCAACTTATTGGTGCGACAAATAATATGCCACGTCAGGCTGAGAGAAAGTCTGAGCTATCGGCTTATATACATGTTTCTGATATATATATATAGAGAGAGAGATATGTATCCTCCCAAAAGGATTTGAGACCGAATTCTTCCCACTCAAATTCAACCCTCCGACATTCGAATATAAGATCCACTCTATTGAAGTTGATCTATATTATTTCAAGTATCTATAAACTATAAATCAAGTGTTTTGAATACTTTTTAACCATCCATTAAGTAGGGAAAAAACTGACGGCGTAAATAGTAAGTTGGTTATTTTAAAAGTGTAGAACATTTGAAACCTAACAAAAATTACCTTGTAGTGGTTTTTAAATGTTTATATTATAATGAAATGGCCGGATCGAGAATTTGTATGTCTTTAGACATAGATCTAACCAACTCACTACTTTCGGCTGTCCATATTGCGCTGCTTGATAGAAGGGCAAAAAGTATTCAAAACAATTGATTTTTTGTTTACAAATATTTGAAATAATATAGATCAACTTTAATGGAGTGAATCTTGTATTCGAATGTCGGAGTGTTAAATTTGAGTGGGAAGAATTCAGACCGGATCCTTTTGCAATGACACAAGTTTATATATATATATATATATATATATATATATATATATATATATATATATATATATATATATATATATTCTAATGAGAAGTAGATTCACAATAAATTTGGTGTGAACTCCACGGTGAGTCACCCCATGAATAATCAGAATTATTCATCTTAATTTACATACTCAAAATATGTTTATAATGAAAAATCATGCGATTTAAATATATATTTAAGTGCTTTGTGTTAGACTTATTATGTTTTGAAGTCTAATTTATTTTGGGCCTAATCAAGTCAATTGGATATTTGCACCCGCCCACTTAACCTATATTGTTTGACCCAATAAAGAATTGATCAAACCTAAATGGTTTGGGTCTAGACACGTTTTCAATTACACTTAGCCATGAGTGTATTTAAATTAGAATGTGGGACTCATCACACGTGTGGAACTCGTGTTATAAATCAAGGGCCTAGATTTATGATGAGTTGAACTAGGGTTTCCTGATACTATATATACCATGAGTAGGGTTCCCTCTCCACCAACAAGAATAATCATCTCTCTCTTAGAGGCCTCTCATCTCCTCTAAGGATAAAGAAGAGAACTTGGTGGCTGGAGAGAAGAATCCTCTCCCTCAACTCCGGCGCCTTCGAGATCGTGCAATATTCGGCATCCTCGCGATGGAATCAGGTATGCCTAAAACCCTCCTTCCCTTTGATCATGATAAAGAGGCTTACAGTATATGTGTAGATCTTATATGGAATAATTTTAGATCTAACAATTGGTATCAGAGCCTCCTCTTTATCAGATCATAGGGATTTACAGAAATTATGATCTCGATCTATAAATATAATAAAATTATCTCCTTTGATTCAATAAATATTTTTGTGTCTGATATGTTGGATCAAAAAGGTTAAAGGAGTGATTTTTATTGAATTTAACATGTATATATATATTTTTTTTATGAAATTTGATTTGTGTGTTATTCTAAATTAATAAAAAAAAGGGTACACTGTCGGCTGCATGCAAGCAATTTGCATGCAGAAAAGATTAAAAAAAAAAAAATTTGCCTGCCTGTGTGCATGCAGGTGCTTGCAGGCGCCTGCATGCAACGATTAAAAAAAAAAAAAAGGATTTTAGATTGCATGCGCTGGTTTCCAGCGCATGCTGTAAAGTTATTAAAAAAAAAAAAAAAAGGCATGGCCTGCATGCATGCAGACATGTGTCTGAATGCATGCACATGTAAGGCAAACCGGGTATTGTGAAGAATAATTTAAATTTAAAAAAAAAAAAAGTTAATTATTTAGGGTTTCCTTAATTTAGGATTATGAGATTAATTAGGATTCAAAAAATTTAGAGATTGAATTTTACTCTAATAAGGAAACTTACTCCTAATTAATCTCATATTAATTTTCAATTGGGATTGTTGAGATTGATTTGGGTATTATGATTGAAATATAATTCTAGT
Organism: Agave tequilana; assembly: GCA_038442645.1. Lineage (NCBI taxonomy): Eukaryota > Viridiplantae > Streptophyta > Magnoliopsida > Asparagales > Asparagaceae > Agave > Agave tequilana. The sequence continues at coordinate 30,980 of JAVJIF010033668.1, read as the reverse complement.
CTATTAAGGATATTTTGGGATAGAATTCTACTCAAATAAAGAAACCTAATCCCAATCAATCTCACATAAAGCTAATTGGGTTTTTATTCAGTTTATTTAAACCCAACCCAATAAGAAAGGAAACCAATAACTTAACCATTGCGGGTCGGGTCTGATTCAGACCCGTTAGCACTGCAGACCCGTTTTGCCAATAGAAACTTCAATTAGCTGTTACGGGCTCATACGACCTCTGTTTTGGGCATGTAAACAGCCGTTTCAAAGCTCTTGACGAGCACTACAGTATTACAGGCATTAGACATGACAAAACAGTAGTTAGTTGACATAAAGAAGGCATTGAAGTGTTTGTTTATCATGGTTATGTGTACCCTTACATGCTTCCGCTTTATCATCAATATTATATTGCTTATATTGTCTAGCATAATGAATATTGATGTATACTACAGTTAATAACACACAGATAAAGATATATACATATTCAAGCTAAAGAATTTATAAAGAGCTTATTTAATTGCGTATGTAGTTCATGTGGACAATAGCCGGCCCAAAGGAAGACTATTGTTTGGCCGAATTATGTACGGCGTCGGATACTTGATGTGGGTAATGCAAGTGGGAGAACCTTGATGTGTGGTAATCGGCCCAAAGGAAGGTTATCACACTATTGGCCCATATTGCATTACCCTCATCAACTAGTCCGATGGCGGAACAAGAATACAGATGCATAAATTTGTGTGGTCCATGCGTGTGGCAATCGGCCCAAAGGAAGGTTGTCATTATGGCCGGGTCATTACATATATTATATGGCCAATATAGATTACTTAAACTTTAGGACCAATCCTATAAAGTGACAGTCGGCCCAAAGGAAGGCTGTTCTCTTACATAGGACCTAGACTTTAGGATATCTATATTGGGCCAGTACAGTGTTAGCATATAGAGACACAACTTGTTCTGAAAGTTTAACCGGCAGCTCTATCGGTTAGACTGGTTGCATTTTCTAAAATTCATTTTTTTATGGCTATTACAGTAGAATTTTATTAAATGCAATGTTTATGTTAAACTGATGAGAAATTGTACACTTATGTAGTTTAAATTGAATGGTACAAACTTTAAGAAGTGGTAAGACCAGTAAATGATCGTTCTTGAATTCATGCACTTAGAGTACACCTTAAAGATTGATGGATCTCTACTATCACTAATAAAAGTTCAGTAAAGAAAAGGTCAATTATGGTACGTGGGAGAGATCTTACAAGAAGTGTCTAATGGTCATAAAGTACACTATTCCTATAACTATTAGAAGTGCTATGCCCGATAAAGTCAGTGCTCACTTAGCATCCAGGGTAAACTTCTAATAAGAAAAGGAAAGTGAAACTAAAGGGAGGAACATAAACATCACTACAGTGGCTGATCCTAAGTGGCAAAAGTGCAGAAAAATAGCCTAAGGTCATTGCATACTTTTTCTGTAAGAAAGTAAGCCACCTCAAGTAGGAATGCATAAAGTATCAAAAATGACTATTTAGCGGGTATATCTCATATTTATGTTTTGTTTTGAGATTAATTTAGCTATAGTGCCACTTTATAAATTATGAATAGATAATTCACATAAGCGATTCAATGCGGAACTTCCAAACCCAAAGGAGGCCCAGCCCAGCTGAGCGATACGTATACATGGGTGATGGAAATAAAATTGCAATTAAAGCTATTGGAGTTTGTAGGCTTAAATTAGATTCTGATTTTTGTTTTAGATTTGGATGAGACTTTATATGTACCGTCCTTTTAGGCGGAATCATATTTCTATTTCATTTGTTAGACAGATCTAGTTTTGCTGTCACTCTTGATAATGAAATGCTTAGTCTACTTTCCAAACCTAAAGTTGTTGGTACTAGAATTCTAATTGATGGCTATATAAATTGAAACTTCATGCTTTATATACTGAATCTCTATATGTGAATAGCATAGGCACTAAGCGAAAATTAATTAAAGAAACATTAGAAAGTTTGGTACTAGACGAAGTTCAGGTGTCTTAATTTGGTGTATACAGACATTTGTGGTCCATTCCCTACATCTTCTTGGAATGGTCATGAATATTTCACCACTTTTACAGACAATTACTCTCGTTATAGGTACCTACACTTGTTCCATGAGAAATTCCAATCATTGGACATATTTAAAGCCGTTAAATCTGATCATGGTGGTGAGTACTATGACAGATATGACGAATCAGGTAAATGTCCAGAACCATTTGTCAATTTCTGAAAGAGTGGTATTATCGCTTAGTACACCATATCAGGGACACCTCGTCAAAATGGTATTGCTGAGAGATAAAATCACACATTAAAGGATATGGTTGGGAGTATGATAGCTCACACTACTCTACCAGAGTCATTATATATTAAAGCCTTAAAAATGGTTGTCACCTCCTTAATAGAATACCTAGCAAAACAGTAATTAAAACCCCGTATGAGTTATGGACTGAGAAAACTCTCAGTATTAGGCATCTACATGTTTGGGGTTGTCCAGCGGAAGCTCGGCCATATATACCATATGAGAAGAAGTTGGACTCAAGGACAGTTAGCTGTTTATTTGTAGGGTATTCTGAGAGGTATAAAGGCTTTAGTTTTATTGTCCCTCCACTAAGAACATAAAGACGGATTGCTAAATTTTTTTGAGAATATTCAGAACAGTGGGAGTCAACTACATAAAGCTTTCATATTTAAGGAAGAACATATTGTTATACCCATGACAAATTGTTCCAAATGATAAAGTAGTTGTTCCACTTCAAGATGAAAATATAGTTGCATCCTTACAAGATACATATACAGTTCATCCTGAAGTAGATCATGCTGGTAAGGTAGAAACTGAAAATTCTCAACCACAAGTGCCTAGGAGATCAACTAGGAAGAGGAGATCAGTCATTACAAATGACTATATAGTTTATCTCCAATAGCATGAGTTTGACATATGGCTAGAGGATGACCCCACATCCTTGAATGAGGCCAAACTCAACATTCACTCCACTAAGTGGTCAAATGCCATAAAAGATGAGTTAAAATCCATAAAGGACAATGATGTTTGGGATTTAGTAGAGTTGCCTGAAGGAAAGAAACCGATTGGTTATAAATGAGTATTCAAAACCAAGCAGGATTCGAAAGGCAATGTCGAAAGGTATAAAGCACATCTTGTCACAAAGGAATTCACTCAAAGAAAGGACATTGACTAATATAAGGAGACTTTCTCCCTAGTTTTCATGAAGCATTCTTTTAAGATTATTATGGCACTGGTGGCTCACTTTGACCTGGAGTTATACCAAATGGATGTTAAGATTGCCTTTCTTAATGGTAGCATTGAGAAGGAAATCTGTATGGTGCAACCAGAAAGTTTTAAAGTAAATGTTTCATAATATTTGGTTTGCAAATAAAGAAATTCATTTATGGTCTAAAGCAAACATCCCGTCAATAGTATTTGAAATTTGATCAAGTAATATCCGATTTTGATTTTAAGGAAAATATAGTTGATCAATGTATTTACCATAAATTTAAAGGGAGTAGATTTATATTTCTTGTGCTATATGTGGATGACATTCTATTAGCAAGTAACGATATAGATCTTCTACTTGAGACTAAGAGTCTTCTCTCAAAGAACTTTGAGATGAAAGATCTTGGAAAAGCTTCTTTTGTGATAGGCATCCAGATTCAACGTGACAGGACACGTGGAATATTAGGTTTATCACAAAAGCCCTATATCGATAAGGTGCTAGATAGATGTGGCATGAAGAATTGCTCTAAGAGAGATAAGTTGAGTTTACTCTAATGTCTCAAGAACGATCTACAAAAAGAGCAAATGAAAGACATTCCATATGCATTGACGGTTGGAAGTCTGATGTATGCTCAAGTTTGTACCCATCAGATATAGCATATACCGTTGAGAAACTTGACAGAAACTTGATCAATCATGGGGATTGATCTCTGGAAGACTGTCAAGAAGGTAATGCGATATCAATAGAAGACTACATGAAATCTGATCAGTTGCAGCTGATCGGATACACAAATTCAGATTATGCTATATGTATCGACAATAGGAAGTCCACTTCATGTTATATTTTCCTTATTGCAGGAAGATGGTGGATTTAGTCGAGAGGCCATTACAGCTACACTGTGATAATAAGAGCTAGAGTGCTCTGCTACAATAGTGACAAGAGTTCAGTAAAGTCGAAGCATATCGACATCAAGTTTCTTGTCATCAATGATAAAGTTCGGAATCATATTTGTCTGTTGATAGTGATGACACTATTCTTAACATTACAGATCCACTCATTAAAGGACTTTCACCTAAAGTATTCTTAGAGCATATTGCTCATATGGGGATGACTAGTCATTATGATATCCTGATTTTGTAGGAGTGGATAATTTTATGTAACAGACATTATTTCTAAGTGCACTTTATGGATATTTGTTGATTCTGATAAATAAATTTATAACTGCTTTTCCTAAAGTTTACTTTTGCGCATTTGAGTTTGTTGAATTAGCAGTTAGACTCGTTGGAGTCATAAAGTGAGACTCGTTGGAGTCATAAGGCTAGACTCGTTGGAGTCATAAAGTGAAAACCAGTTGGAATTGTACCTTATTTGATCAGAGGACATTTCCATGCCACACGTCCACATTTGATCTATGTCGTTAGGGGTTCTGAAACTTGTGATGTGGAAGGTCCTACCTCGATTATACAGAAGGTAACGATCGCCATGTTCGGTGGCAGGACTCTTAATGGACCAGATTGTTTTGAAACGTGGTTTGTCGGCGGTTAAAGTTTTGACGTCATAAAGTTATGCATAATATCTATTCAGTATGACTTGCTTGGCCCAAGTGGGAGATTGTTAGACTTATTATGTTTTGAAGTCTAATTATTTTGGGCCTAATCAAGTCAATTGGATATTTGCACCCGCCCACTTAACCTATATTGTTTGACCCAATAAAGAATTGATCAAACCTAAATGGTTTGGGTCTAGACACGTTTTCAATTACACTTAGCCATGAGTGTATTTAAATTAGAATGTGGGACTCATCACACGTGTGGAACTCGTGTTATAAATCAAGGGCCTAGATTTATGATGAGTTGAACTAGGGTTTCCTGATACTATATATACCATGAGTAGGGTTCCCTCTCCACCAACAAGAATAATCATCTCTCTCTTAGAGGCCTCTCATCTCCTCTAAGGATAAAGAAGAGAACTTGGTGGCTGGAGAGAAGAATCCTCTCCCTCAACTCCGGCGCCTTCGAGATCGTGCAATATTCGGCATCCTCGCGATGGAATCAGGTATGCCTAAAACCCTCCTTCCCTTTGATCATGATAAAGAGGCTTACAGTATATGTGTAGATCTTATATGGAATAATTTTAGATCTAACACTTTGCGTAGAGCAAGGGGTCTTCATCGGTATCTATTTTCCGATTAGTTGTATCCCTCTGTATTCTCTCAAGTCGTTGTGTTCAGTACAGACCTCTTCGACTATTCAACAACCTCTTCGACTACTCAACGGTGACAGTAGACACTGATATCTAAAACGGAAAATCAATATTTTTTGGTGATTGCAAGCAAAAGACAGCTAGCCCAGCCCATCATCAAGGCCGCTGTCGATTCGGACTTTGTTTCTTCCCTGGTGGTGTGACTCTACTCGAGCTTGTGGCTCCCAAGAGTTGCTCTCATTTGCAGTAAATCCCTGATTCATTTTTGTGGCACACGTACTTGTCAATCACATCATGTTATATTTGAGACTGAGGTTGAGGTTCGTCATCATCTCATCAACCGCAAATACAATATATGATTTTTACAAAATATTGCTCGTAAAGAAATTTCAGAAAGCTCTAATAATACCATGCAGCCATTAAACTTAGTATATATATCCATCTTGCTTATAAGAAACAAAGCCTTTTCCTGACAAATTTCTTTTCTTATAATAAATAATCCTGCTTTTAATCGCTACATATACTAATTACTTATAGCGTTTTTGAATGTGCAATATTCTCATAAAAGGGGAAAAAGAGTATATCAAAAAAGAAAAAGAGAGAAGTACTGAAAGTAAGAAGGCAACAAGGGAACAAGATAAGATCCCACCGAGAACTCAAAATGCTGTAATCCCATCAGCACAAAGCAAAGAGAAGGAATATGCTAAGTATCATTAATCCTCCTGTTTTGTGATTAGTACCACCACTGGTTGCGTTATAGTGGTCCTATCAAAAGGCACACTTTGTGGTATGTAGGGAGTTAGAGAGCCCAAGGACAACAGGGACCATCAATTATGACCTTAATCAGTGGCAAAGAGATAACCATTCCAATGAGCACATCAACCATTTTAGGGAAGGATTAACCACAGAAGCCCTATCGCAATGCTAATGGCTAAGCTAAGCTACTTTTAGGGTCAACTGAAAAGGTCCAGCTTTCAACACGTCCCGTCCTTAGCATTGTTCCTAGAGTTTAGATGCAAAATTGAATAAAATTAAGCTGGTTCCTTCAGTACTTTCTGTAGAGAGAGGGGATCAAACAAGGAAAATAGATTTTTAAACTATATATCAGAACACCGGTCGACGGGACGGTCGACCGACATGCACAAAGAGGAGAAACCCCATTTAGCGGTCGGCCGCCCAGTCGACCGACCCTACTGTGCATGAGTGGGTCTCGGATCGGTCGACCGACCAGTCGATCGACATTACCAGTAAGTTCTGAAGTTTGCACGGTCGACCGGGGGGTCGACCGCATACTTGGAGAGATTGACCGGCTGGTCGACCGACTGTCGGGTTACAGCTGATTTTGAATCTGAACTAGAACTGATTTGGGGGTTTCTCCGTCTCTATATAAATAGAGGAATGAACCTATTTCTTGGATTAAGAAGGAAAAGTGAGTTCTTGAGAGAACCAATTATAAATTCTCTTGTAATCTTGTGTAAAGTATTAATAGATCTCTCTCTTCTGCTCTGGAGATGTAGGCATCTCGCCAAACCTCGTAGCTCTCTGTCTCCATCAAAATCACCTAGAGGTGGTGAATAAGTGAAATACTAATCAAACGGCGGAAAAAATAAAACTTTTACACTAACTAAAATTAACACTCAATAGATGACCAAACGGTGAAGCCAAATTCTGGTGAAGGGCTCTAGAACTCCTCTTTAAGATTTCTCTTGATTAAAAGTTGGGGTGCTTCAGTAGCTCTCTTGATCAATATAAGTGTAAGATCACAAATAATATCAAGCATGTATAAGATCTCAAGAAGCCTTGTTATTTATACAAACGAAAATTAGATGAGCTAAAAGTATTATATATAAAAAAAGAAGTGCTTAAAGGGCAACGAAGTGGTAATACTTCGAACTTCAGCATAAAAAAAGAATAATATATATATATGTATATATTTAAAAAGGTAAAATTTGAATCAAATATCTCAAGTTAAGACTATTTTCACTTTTACAAATATGCATAGGATTGAAAAACTTAAGAAGAATAGTGTGGAAATATTAAATTTAGGTCTCTAAGAAAAAGAAGATGAGATTTCTTGATTTGAGATTGAAATTAAATTTTTTGAAAACTTATGAACTTAATTGCTAGTGATACTTGTGCTAAAAAAAATAATTTTTTTTCTTTTTTTCAGTTATACTTATTTTTTATTATCCCTTTTATCTTAATCTTTTTTTACCTTTGTTTATTTCACCGAATTATATGGGCATATTCACTGCAAACCCTCATGAGACAATACTCGTACACTAGGGTAGCGTAGGTGCTTAACAACTTGTTGGACATGCTAAAGTGCATTCGTGATTTCTATGAAAGTGAGTTAGATTTTATTTTTATGAATTTTAGTCTTTCTTTTTCTTTTTACTTTAGGATTTTGCTCGAGAACTAGTAAAAGCTTATGAGGGTGTGATAAATATCATATTGTATAAATATTTTTTATCTTTTTATACCTATTTTTGCCACTTTAATGCTGTATTGGCAGTTTTGTTTGTGACTTTTGCAGTTTTATAGTCAAAAAACAGTTTTTGACAAAATACTGATAAAATGGTTAAAAACAAGAGTTGCAGAGAAGATGGACTAAATTACAGAACCCAGATGAACTCAAAGATTCTAGAAGAATCATCAACAAAGGAGAAAACAACCAGAGAGAGCTGAGAGCTTAGTTCACCAATTTATGGCGTATCCACCGTAAACAACGAATCCACCATTGATTAGTCAAACCTTAAGACGCGCTTGAACCAACTATTTTCTATTTCGTATTAGGAAACACAATGTATAGGATGGCAAAAATGTCGTATTCTATGGCGCATCCATTGTCCTGATAAGTCAATTGCTGATGTAAATTTTTCAGGATTATTTCTCTAATTTAGGAATCCTTAGTCGGTCGTCTAGGTTTTGAAGATCTATAAAAGGCTTGCATATTCTTGTATAAAGTAATATGTAAATTGGAGACCTGAATTTGGAGCCTTCTTCTTTAAATAAAGCTTTATTTCTCTGCAATTTGGCTGGAACTCGAAGAAGGAAATCAGAGAAAAATATAGCTTCAAGTGGATTTTCTTTCCTTTACTTTTATTTTAATTAGTTCAATATTTTCAAATTTAAAATCATGCTTCTTTATTCTTTACCTATGAAATAAACACTACTTGTTAGGGCTTAGATGTAGGCTATATATGAAAGATTATTCATGAATTAATTTGTATCTAGATGTTCTTATTTAAATTGTGCTAAATTTCTATTCTTGTTTAAAGTCTATTAATTAATGGCTACAATTATATAGATGGCTAAGTTGAAAACCGATAGGAGCTAACATAGCACAAAGCTTCATAAGATATAAATTACTTCTTACAAGCTGAGACCGATAGGAGAGGCATACGTTGTGCAATCTTTAGAGAAGAATTACAGATCTAAATGCTACTGTGGGTTGGTAAATTCACTAAACCGACAGATTGTGGGTTCTAGTCCAGGATTAGATTTGAAGATGCTCAACGGGAATTATTAAATACCAAAAAATCCCTCGATTGTTAGCACCAGTTTAATTAAAGTTTAATATAATTAATAAGAATAATCTGAAATAGATACGCCGAAGTCGCCAAGCCCTAGTACATTTGTCATATTAAAAACATTTCTTTTAATTTAGCTTACTCACTTTTTTCAAATTTTCATAATTCTCAAATAAGATTTAGAAATAATTATTGGTGGTATTTAAATATAATCACTGTTAGTTCGACACTTTTCTTCATCCCTTTATTACTTGTAGTGATTGGTATACTTACCAAATCAACCTTCAGTCGAGGCCACATCCTCCAAATTCTTCTATAATACAAGGTAAAACACTTGGTGATCAACTTCTTAATCACACACAAACTCTTCTCACAAACAAGGATCCTATAAGATAGATTTAGTAATGAAAAGCTCAAGCTTAGTAAACTAGATAGATTTGAAATTTGAAAACTGAAGAAAAATCATTTTGAAAACTTAAGAGAAGCACTCTTGAAAACTAATTTTGATATGGAATTGAAGCTCTAGAACTTGTTGAGAAAACTCTGATGAAGATGAAAAAATAGGGTCTCAAAAATCATAGAGAAAAATCCAACTGAAGACCCTAATTTGTAGGCTTAACAAAAAACTAGCCTTTGGGACTCAACTCAGGCTAGATAGGCCTGTCCGTTGATCGGGCGGTCGATCGTCAATGATTAGATTTTTAACCAATAGGGATTGCCAGTCAACCGGGCGGTCGATCAATAAAATTTAAGAGTTCTATAGGAATAGTCAGTCGATTGAACTCTACTATGATCAAGTTAGTTGATCGCTAGAAAGCATGCACAAGAATAAGTAAAAGAGTGATGGTCGATGTTACAGCTTTAGTGATTCTACCGTAATAGCGAAGTGGATATATGGGTCGTATCCACAAGGAGGGAGAGCGATGAAAGCTTGAATGCGGCTTCTTTGTTCTAATCGTTTCAAAGTTTTTCTTTGTTTTAAGAATGATAGAAAGAAAAACAAGAAAGAGTGTAGAAATGGTTTGAAATATTTTGATGTTGGAAAGATATTTTATATTTTAGAGATGAAAAAATTGCATGGCTAACGTTCTACTAAGTGCTCCCACTAACCTCTAGCTTCTTGATAAAATAGTCTCACGATGGATCATAGGCAATCACAACACTTGTGCGAAAGAACTTTTTATGTGGTAGATCATATGAAAGTTCTTCCTATCACCTTATTTCACACTACAAGACTTGGACATTCCCCATAAAGATTCATTTAAAGGTGAGCATGGAGGAAGAAACATGTACACTAATGGTATCGGCAAGGATGTATGGGGATTCCTCTGACTTACAAGAAACAAGTAAAGTAACACATTCAATAAATCATCAAATCTTATTAGTTAAGCATGAAGTATGAATATTGAATCTACTTGTTAGTAAGTTAGAGTAAGAACCCTCATCGTAAAAATATCATAGCTCTTTCTTACACAAGGCTTTGTTTGATGCTTATTGATTCATTTATGTTGTCAATAAAGTTACTAGAGATTAGTGAGTTAGTAATTAGTTAGCCATGCTATAAAAAAGTCAGCTATACATGCTAAATAAAAACAGAGAAAAAGATTCAAGGAGAGTAAGCACATTACATTAGTTGCAAGAAAAGTAAAGCAAGAAAATACCAAAGGAAGAAATATGGAAAATAAATAACTTCACTTGTATTTGATTGTCCCCTTCAAGATACAAGTTTCACTCTCTCTTTCACTCTAATGGCTAATCTATTACAAGAAACAAAGAAAGAATACAAGAAAACAAGAGAAAACAAACTTGCATAACCCTTCTACTCTGGATATCTCCTTTTCTGTAAATCCCAGGGGTATTTTATAGGTACAGGAGGAAAGGAATAAGGAGGGGTCAGAACTGGCTCAAAATACTAGCGCAGAAGCGCCAGTAAGGCTATGGATATACGGCCAAAGTCGCGTGTCTGTGGCTCCTCTGGCGTCGCCAGTTTGGCGCCTCCTGGTGTGACTTACTGGTTTGTCCCCCTGTCGGTTGTACCTCTTTGTTTCAATATATGTGTACCTGATTTTGACAGATCCTCCTTCTAAAGTCAATGGCTATTTTTGTAAGCTTTAAAGAACCAAATAAATGAGATTTTTTGGTTTCTTCTTCATTCCACACCATGAACCTAGGAACATACAAGAGAGGTGTTATTAACAAAATTTAATATTGAATAAATGTGAATATGTGATATGAAATTTGCAAATTTAGATACTAATCATCGGTTAGTCGAACTCTAGCATCATGGACTTATGCTTGTCTGTGCACATCAGTCGACTGTACGGTCAACCGACAGAGCAAATGAGCTCTGCGCCGGTTGACCGGATCAACGCAAAAATCAACTATTTTGAATATATTTAAACATCTTTTTAAATTCAATTAAATCTAAATAAATCTCTATTAATTTATAAAAATAAGTTCATGTTAATACAATATAGCACATATATGTGTGATAAAATATTAACACATATTGCAAATATGTGAACTTATTTAAGAGATATAGAAATCCAATCTTTAAACAAAAGCTATATTTTTTGTTTTAAAAGCTAAACTTTAAATAGAAATCTAGTTTTCCTAAAGCTAGTATAAGTGCAAAAACAAGTTTGTTAAATTCATTTCAATTACAATATGTATGGATAGAATCCAAGACACATATAATACGATATGAACTTGTCTTTGATGAAATTCAACTTAAGAATACCAAAAATAACATGTTAAATCAAAACTTAAAACTCATCAAAATATGTTTTTGAATAAATAAAGCTGTAATATGTGTGGATAGAATCCAACACATATTTTAAACTATAAACTTATTCTTTTGAGATGTAAATCATATAAAAACAAACTTGTTAAATTGAGACACGATAAACACAAAAACTATTATCTTGAAAACCAAAATACCAAAACTTATGTGCAAGTGTATGTGTATAAGCTTGAATTAAAACTAATGTATTCTTTATATAAATTGTAAACTTACAAACTCTTGACTCAAGTCTTCTTCTTAAATAAATCTTCTTTACCATCTTGACTTGATCCAAACGTGATTTTATTGAGATAGACTCTACCTTGAGTACTAGATGTGATCTTTATGCTTGAGCTCTTAAATCAACACGTGTTAGCTTTAAAATTTGACTTTGAATCTTTTGTTGATGCTAAACACTAACTAAGATCTTGATTGACTATCTAAAACTCAAATGAACATAAGATCATTAGTGTTATAACTACATGAGTTAATTATTATCAAAACTAAAGTGATGACCTTTGGGCCAGTATCCTTCTCTTTGCGTGTGTTTGTGGATCTAGGATTTGATCTTTGGCTGGTTCTAAGGTTTAACAAGTGGTATCGAGCTTTAAGCAATGCTTAGGCTTCGTTTGGTCAGTGGATCTTAACTAGGAGCTTGGTTCTTGGAGATCTAAGCTTTAGAATAAATAAAAGTTGGATTATTGTGGTGGATCTTATCTTCTACATTTAGGTGGAGGGATCAATTGAATACTCTTCTTAGGGTTTCAATTGAAGGTAAAAATTCTATCTTTATCTCGTAGATCATTTCATAGTTGTTATACTTGCTTGGTTAGTTGAACTTAAAGATGAAATGGCTGAAGAAATATCCGATGGTAGTAGTTCTTTTGTTATGAAGGACATTCAAAATTTTCACCATATAAAGATTGATGTGGTAAAGTTTGATAAAAAATAATTTTGAATTATTGAGATGTGAGGTGCTTGATGCGTTAAACGTGCAAAAGATGCTCTCGAATTACAAGAGATGCCAGCGAAAATGGAAGAGATGGTATGGAAGAAAATAAATATAACAGCGTATGGAGTGATTAGGTCTTGACTATCACAAGACCTAAAATACGATGTGATGAATGAGACTTTTGCAAATAAGATTTAGGGGACCCTTAGGAGTAAATATTTGACGAAGAGTGTCGAGAATCGCTTGCATTTGAAGAGAAAACTATATCATTTCCAGTTGAAGAGGGGATTTCTATTAGCGATCATATCAACACTTGCATGAAGCTTCTCGCGGACTTAGCAAATATGGATGTTGTGATTGAAGAGAAAGACAAAGTTTGATATTATTGAGTTCTCTTCCAGAATAGGGATATAAGACCTTTGTCCTCGCCCTAATAAATGGAAGAATATTACTGAGCTATAGTAAGGTCACTACCACCCTTGTGAATCTCGAGTTGAGAGGAAAGGACAAGGAATCCTTCAATGATTAACTGTGAGAGGAAGGAGTCAGTGTAGATCAAAGTTAAAATCACGATATGGCAATCGTAGTTTGACTCATGGTCAGTGTATATTTGTAAACAAACTGGTCTTTAGAAGAAGGATTGTCCCAAGCTAAAAAAGAAGAACAGCTGAAGAAGAAGTTAGGGAAACCATAAGAGGTGAATGTTGCCAAGTCAGATGGGAAAGAATCTGATTCTTCTGCTTTCTCGCTCTATTACACCATCGATATGTTACTCAGATGCTTCACAGTGGCTAATGGACACGATGGCTACCTATCACATATGTCCCAGGAGGGAATAGTTTCTCTAGTTTAGAAAATTTGGATTGTGGCATAGTAATCATAGGAAATGATGTTGCATGTCAGATGTTGGGATAGGTACCATTTGAATCAAGATGTCTGATGGTGTGATTAGGTACTTGACATATGTGAGATATATAACTCAGATAAAGAAGAACATCAGGACAGTTGGAGTTGTGGAGTGATTAGTCTCTAAAATTACATATTTCATACTACATCATCACATTTATATAATATTATATCCTGTTAATAATACCTCTCTTACATGTTTCTAGGTCCATGGCATGAAATAAAGAAGAAGACTCAAAATCACCATTTAATTGGTGATTAATGATTGAGATTTTACCTGCAAACAAAATAGAGAATATCAGAAATTAAAACAATAGTTCAGGGTGCTCAATTCTAATCCGCGGTAGCAATGGCTATGCGGGTCGTGATCCTCAGGGAGGAACTAGCGATGGAAGCGTTTAAGCAAGTTATCTCTTTTTTTATTTATTTTTTCTTATTTACAATGGTATTTACAATGAAGTGGGAGAAATAAATTGGAAAGAAGTGGAGTTTGTCATCTAATCTAAAGAAATAGAAGAAAGGAAGAAGATTATAAACTACCAATATACATACCTACCTTTTCAGTCCTGCTTACCTTTGATCCTTTTGCTACGACTTACTTTGTCTTCGAAGGCGTTCAAGCATGGGATATAGGATCTGTTCATCACCATAAGCCATCAAGGGCTCTTCTTCGGCTAAGTAGTCTCGAAGCGACCAGTTCTCACGGTTTGCAAGACATCAGATAAAATAAACCAAAATAGAAGAACAAGAAGAAAACAACAATAGAAGAATAATAAATAAAAAGAAACAAACTTCGAATTGATTTTATTAACAATGAAGGAAAGGACTACTTACATCGATGTCACCTCAATACAAGCTGATCTCCTTCCTCCATGAAAATATCCTCTCCTCTCAGTTACATAAAAAAAAAAATAAAAATTACAAAAGGAAAAAGAAAAACCTAAACTAGCCTAAAAGAAACCCTAACTTTGCACTGGATTCTCTGTTGAATTCTGTTCGCTCTCTGTGTTGCATCTGCAGGGGTATTTATAGGTGCAGAAGGAGGTAGAGTCCCGGGAAGACTCTACCAAAAAATCTTATCGCCAGAGTCGACTGGATTGCCACGGAAACGCGGCTTGGGCCGCGTTTTCGCGGCCTGGTAGTGGCAGATGGCCACGCGCTTTGGCGCGTGGCTTCCTCTGATCCGTCCATCTGGGCGTTGTCTTCTGGAAGCTGCATCCTGGCTCTTTATCTTGGGATTTCGAGATAACTTGGGAAGCAAGTTACCTAGATCTCAAATCTCCCAATATCTTTTTAAACGAATTTCCTTATCTTTGCACTCTCTTCTTTGGCTTTTATCCTCATCCTGCAAGTGTTTAGGGTTGAATAGAAGTCTATCCATCCCTCTTCTTTGTATTTGCAACTATTGCCCTTGTGTAATTGCAATTTGACATTTAATAATTGCAACTTTTGCATTGGGCTTAAATATGGGCTTTTGGGCTTCTTTTGAGGCTTTATTTCTTTATTTTTATTTCTCAAGGCCTGCACACAATAAATCATAAAATATTAGTAAATGTGTAGAATTATAGAAATAAATATGAAAATGTGATGGTAAATGTAATGATAAAAATGCACTTTTCACTACTAATCAATTAAAAGCCTAAAAGATAGCCATTGACCTTGTCAAAAGCGGGGGCCCAAATCCGGATTTCAGGACATGCAGCCGACAAGGGGACAAGCGGAGGGCGCGAAGCAGGCAGCGCTGTGCGTGCCGCCCTAGTACTACCACAGAAACACGACATTTTCCTTGTTTCCACGACATAGTTGTGGAGCCGCGCGCCGAGATTTTACGCGCGGCTCCGTACAGCGGGGGGCGCGCAGCAGGCGGCACCCGCACCTAGTACTACCACAGAAACGCAACATTTACCGTGTTTCTGTAGCTTAGTTATTGAGCCGCGCACTGAGATTTGACACGCAACTCCGTACAACCTCCCTAGTGCCCCCTTTCGTCTATAAAAGCCCTGGGATTTTCAGAGCTGAAGAAGAGAGGAGTCTTGAGGAGTTTTTAGGATAGTATTTAAGGTTTTCTTTTCTATGTTGTAGTTTAGGGTAGTTTAGGTTAGTTGTTCTTCTTCTTCCTTCTTTGTATTTTCCATTTCTTATAGATGTTGTAATAGGAAAGAGAGTTGTTGACACTTAAAAAAGACAAGATTCTCATTGGTCCGAACGATGTCTAAACTTGTTGACATTTACAAAAGACAAGGGACAGACGAGCTGAAGACCAGTTTTTCACCCAACTCCAAGGGACGAGGAAGCGGTTTGGACTCCACTGATCCAGCAAGCAGAACAGTGAACCCGGATTGTTTCTAAACAGACCTCAGCAGGTCTAAAATGCTAGCACTTAGTATTACATTAGCCCAAAGAGATAGCCTCGCTTGAGAGGCTAACATCATCCAGAGCATCGCCAGGAAGCTAACTGACAGCTTCGCCGAAAAGCCTCTTTTCGGACTTCGCCAGGAGGATTGCCTCTAGCTCCGCTATGAGCTTCAAAGCGGGCAGCTCCGCCATCAGCCTGCTATGGTCAACCTTTGACCAATCAAATCTCCTGATAAGATCGGATCTAAGCTAATCAAATCCAATCAGGATTCAAATATGGCAGGTGATTGCCACAATCTCTTGACTCTCTTGAAACGAGTAAGAGGATCAGGGAAAATCAATCAATGATATGGAAAGCATCATAACACATCGGAAAGATCAACCGACTTGCCATTTTCTAGCTCCGCGGAAGCTATCCTAGCCTCGCAGCAAGGCTACTTTCCAGATTCAAACAGATTCGGTTCAATCTGTTTCCATATCTTCAAGGGGACGATTATACCCTTGCTCTCCCTATAAATAGCCCGTCAGGGGCACAAGGGAGAGGGATCGCATCGGATCGCATCGCATCGCATCGCATCGCATCGCATCGCATCGCATCGCATCGCATCGGATCGAGGAGGATCATCAATTGATCATCGGCGAGATTGGCGTCTTCTCAAAGATCGGACTTCTTAATAACGCACCGTGCAATCTCTAATTCAGAGACCTTTCAAGAGAAATACTTCTCTTCTCAGGGTGGCGATACCCTAACAACCTCTTTTCCTCAAGGAATCTCCGGAACCAGGCGAGAAGGAATTCCTCACAGAAGTGGTTTTGAGAAGTAGCCAGAGGGTTCTACCAATCCTCTATTCTCTGATTCCCGGAACCAGGCGAGAAGGGAATCTCATCGCTCGCATCGTCAAAGGGACAAAGTGGTCGCGCGCTGACCAGACTCCTATCGGCACACTTCTCCAGAATCTCTGAGGAGATCTACTTGTAATCTTTTAAGAATACTTGTAATTTAGCTCCTCAAACTTTTATTTGTAAGTTTTCCCCCTTTGCAAACATAATGGAAAACAAGATGGCGACTCCGCTGGGGAATGTATTCTCCTCTGCTGAGAATCAAGTGTCGCAATGCGACGAACAGACCTTCGGGTCTATCTCTGAATTCAGAAAAGCCGGTGCAGCCAGATCTTCTCTGGCTAAATCTTCAAGCAAAGTCTCTGCGGAGACGGAAAAGGTTCTCTGCAAACCTGCCACAGTTCTCTGGCGCAACAAGGAACATGCCCGCAGCCCAGATCCTGCACTTTTGAGAACCTTGTTATCCAGATCGATCAAGGAAGATTTAAAGAAGTCCTCTCTGGGGGTGGCCTGATGCTTCGAGCACGGAAACATCGGAAGGTCTTCATGACCAAGGTTTCAAATCAGAAACCAGAGGCAGAATTTTGCCAACACCCCGCAGCCCCGCTTGTGGCTATTCAGGTTCCTTGCGAACCTATGCATCCTCTGCCAAAACGGATATGGAGGCCTAAACAGAGGTCCTCTGCTGAAACTTCAGGCGTAGCCACGCCAAGTCCGCGCCTCTCTTATGAAGGAAAAGGCAAGATGCCCGCCCTGCGCCAACAATGCTGCCAACCATAAAGTCAAGACGGCAATCATACCGTCGCCTAGAGCAGCAATGCCTACTGCTAGCCTTGTCCTCACAAGCAAGGCTATTGTACCTCGGCGTACTCATCGGGTTTACAGCCGCGAGGCTAAAACCAGAGCACCATACGGTGCTAATCCTTTCCGCAGGAATAAGGGGAACGATGCGTTGTCCCATGTACCAGATTGTTCAGGCCCCTACAGGGCCGACCTGCGAGAATCCTTGGCGGACAAGCGGAGATTGAAGCATTTCCAGGCTACTTCCTCCTGTCTTCGACGATGTGAATGCCAGTTGGTGATGGTCCATTCTATGCAGTGTCGGTTACGACCGACCCTCGCCACTGCTCCATACCGGCGATCAGTCTTTGATCGACTGTCTGTGCGCGTCCCGATGAGGCATCCCAAAAGGAGCGGGCCACCGGATCCAGCCTCTGCATCCGTCAACATGACCGGAAGGGGGCGAGAGCTGCGCGGGAGAAGTCAAGCCTCTGACGACACCTTTCGGCTCCCCAGATCCAGATTATAGCCCGGGCTTAGGTGAAGTCTTGGTGCGCGAAGAAGGTGTTTTCCGAAGCACCAGATCCAGGGTGGCGATACCCTATAATTATGAGCAGCCTTCCTCCTCGACGATCCCAACCGTGCACAACTCAGGCGGTCACCCCAATCATCCGATGTAGAGATGAAGACAGCGGTATGCCTCTTCAGAACAGTCAGTTCGGTGCGAACGGACAAAGCATCGGTCAATATGGCCGAGAACGCAATGAGACATGGAACACCACGAGAGCGGAGAGAAAACCGGTCACGCAGGAAGCCAAGACCACGAAGGCCGGAAGCACCGCAGACCGTCTCAGCAGGACCGGAATGATCACACACCGGAATGATGCGCAATCCTGACGAGGAGGGACACCTCAGCAATGATCCGCCCAAGACGGAGAGAACTAAGGGAGGCTCTTCCCTGGATGCCGAAGTCCTAAAGGCCTTCAAGCTCAAATTTCATCCCTGGCTCAGAAGGATGAATTGAAGAAAGTGGGGGTAGTCCGTCCTTACCCACTGGAATGGGATTCGGTGCCATATCCGCCAAAGTTCAAACCACCGACGTTGCATACGTATGATGGTAAGAGCTCGCCCAATCAACACATCTACTATTTCCGGTCCCAGACCGGTAATGTTCTAAACAACGACGCCATCATGGCTAGGTTGTTCATCGGCACCTTGAAAGGGTGGCATTCGACTGGTTCCGAAGCCTTCCTCAGGACTCTATCAATTCCTGGATCGACCTGGAAACTCGGTTCCTCTCTCGCTTCTATGAGGATGATACCGAAGTGACCATGGACAAGCTCCTTTCCACTGTACAGAGGAAAGGTGAATCTGTCCGTGAATACATTGAGCGGTTCAGAAATCTATCTCTGATGTGCCCAGCAGGGATGCCTCTACCCATGCTTTACAAACATGCAGACATAACTTCTTGGATCAAGTAGAAGTCCGCATGGGGGCTGTCAAAGCCCATACTTGGAAGGAATTGGTCGAACAAGCTGAGATAGCCGAGAAATCGGCTAAGAAGTTCGAGCCATCCGCCCCTAGGAGCAAATGGGGCGCGAACAACAAAGGGCGCAGCGATCTCCCGCAGTCCTCCCAAGCTAAAGGGAAGGAAATTATGTCCGTCGAGCTAACCGGGGACATGCAGTCAAAGGCCAAGAAGAGCAGCTTCAACAATCAGGAGCCAAGTTCCCTCCTAAACAGTACTCCTTCAGAGACGACCAGGTGGTCACGATATTCCATCTGCTCCACAAAGGGAATAAGATGAAGTTGCCAGATGCTCGACGCCCTGATGAGATAGGGCGCACAAACGACCCTAAGTACTGCC
The DNA here is from genome assembly GCA_038442645.1 of Agave tequilana. Taxonomy (NCBI): domain Eukaryota; kingdom Viridiplantae; phylum Streptophyta; class Magnoliopsida; order Asparagales; family Asparagaceae; genus Agave; species Agave tequilana. The sequence continues at coordinate 11,513 of JAVJIF010033668.1, read as the reverse complement.
TATACCACAGGATGATCCACCATCCTACTGACAAGTGCTATGTTCTCAAGGATAGAATTCAAGCCTTGGTCGACGCCGGAGTCCTCACACTGAAGACGGAAGTAGAAGAAAGTCACTGCCAATATGGTGACTATTGAGTTCGGCACTGCCCAGAAGGTCATGGTTCCCGACGGGACCTATTCAGCCCCGGCGCCACGGCTAGAAGTCAAGCATCCTCCAGCCATGACTCAATACAACAAGGGTCTCGTCCCTTTGACATTAGAGACAGGGGAAGTTATGTGGATACACCCTGACCTCGTCCAAGACGTACAGCGGACGTCGAAGGACTCCAGCAAAAAAGGCGAGTCCTGCAATGTCATCTCTGTCCTGCCAGATGATGGTAATCTTACTTCGGCTTCCCTCAGCGATTCAGAAGAAGAGAAGCATGCCTGTACAGCGCAGGCAGATGCGCCCCAACAGACGGGCACCCGGTCTGGAAAGTCATACCTAAGGCAGTATGACAAACCTACTGACAAGGTACTACAGCAAACAACGTCAGTACCAATGCCGGCATCCGCTCCAATTCCAGCCAAGGGAAAGGAAAACCTAAGGAGGTGCGATTCGACCATGTGTTGAAGAAACCGCCAGGCCAAGGGCTAGCCACGCCCTTTCGCTTCGATATATGGCCCACTTAGCCAATATCCCGGCTCGTATCACAATACACGAGCTCCTTCGTCTCTCTAAAGAGACAAGAGAGGCACTCAGAGATGCGCTAGCCAACTCAGAGTCCTTTCTGACATGCCTGCCTGAGGTTCCTGATGATGAGATGCGCCCTTCCTGCTCAGAGTGCCATCACGCACATCCAAGGTGCCTGCTATTTACCTTCACGGCGGAAGATATGCTTCTCAAGGACAACAAGCATGATCGACCTCTGTACTATACCGGATATATCGGTTCAACATGCATTGAAAGAATACAAGTCGATCCGGGGTCTGCACTCAGCATCATCCCCAAAAGGCTCCTATATTTCCTCGGCATACCATTGTACAGGTTGTCCGCAACCACCACTACAATATATGGTTTCAACGCCGGGAGAAGCCATCCGCTTGGAAAGATTCGGCTTCGCTGCAGAATCGGAAGCCTGAAGTCAGAAGTGACATGCTATGTCATTGACGCGGACACATCATACAACCTACTACTGGGACGACCATGGATCCATGCCAACTGGATCGTTCCATCCACTCTTCATCAGTGCTTCAAGTATGTTGAGGATGATGCGACAGTACGAACTGTCTTCGCTGAGAAGCAGCCCTTCAAGGGGGTGGAAAACTATTTCACAGATGCTCTCCTATATCAACAGACTAGTGGAACGCCGGGAGAACCATTGCCAGACAGTGATGAAAGCGGCAATGAGGCGGATTCGGAATCTGAAACAGGCGTGCCAGCCATTTCGATTGGCGAACCAATTACAGCATGTTTCCTCAATGATCCCCGATGTAAGATCCCTCCTGAGGAGGAAGGCGAATGGATAATTAATGATAATATTTCTTTTGATTATCCTGCGAGCATCCAGTCGATTAAATCCATGATGGATGGCTCTTTTCATATGCCCGTACATGAGCCGAGTGTGGCTAGTACATCCGTGGAAGCCATAGAAGGGGCCACGCTGGTAGTCCCTCCATCCAAGCAAGGTCAGTCGCCGATAATCTTCGGCAAAGTCCGGCCAGGGAGATCCTCAACTACAGACTCAAGCTCAGAGTCGGATGCTCCACAGTTCCTTCATTACGCGCCATCAGCGCGCCATATCATGAAGAAGATGGGTTACAACCTGAAGCAGGGAGCGGGGCCTAAACTTCGAAAGAGGAAGACGCAGCTTGATGCGTAACTCCGTCCCAAGAGGGAAACCTGCAAATTACTATGATAGTACGCGCAGGGGTTGGGTTATGTTACACCCACATCATCAACAACAGTTCAGATCAAAGGCGATGGATCGATCCCATCACAGTCGGCCTCATCCTCCGAATGGGATTCTGATGTCAGCATAGGAAGGATATTCGAAAGCCTCATGACTTCAAGCAGTCAGTTGGAACCCGCAGAGGTTGCCGATGAGGAATCATGGGCCCAGCAATTAAGTCTCCAATGGGAAAAAGCGGTTTGAGCTGCGCGAGCCGCCTACCGAAGACAAGGTGATCCAGGTCAACTGGGTAGTCAAGATCACCCCAAGCCTATTTTCATAAGTGAAAGCTTATCACTCATCGAAAAGGAAGAACTGATAATACTCATAAAAGAGTATATAGATGTTTTCGCCTGGAGCTATGAAGACATGCCCGGACTTGATCCACAGGTCGCTATGCACCGTCTAAACATCAAGCCCGACGTTAAGCCAGTCAAGCAGCAACAACGTCGGTTCCGCCCAAACATCATGGAGGCTATTGAAGCCGAAGTTCATAAGCTCATTGCTTGTGGCTTCATCCGGGAAGAACAACATCCAGATTGGGTGGCTAACATAGTCCCCGTCCTCAAGAAGAATGGGAAAATACGGATCTGCATCGACTACCGTGATCTCAATACGGCCTGTCCCAAAGATGAATTCCCACTGCCGATCACCGATGTCATGATCGACAACACATGCGGATTCGAGAGGATGTCTTTCATGGACGGCTTCTCAGGGTATAACCAGATCAAGATGTATCCTGATGACGAGAAGCATACTTCTTTCCGAACGCCATTGGGGGTATACTGCTACACTGTAATGCCCTTCGGACTGAAGAACGCGGAGCAACCTACCAGCGGGCGATGAGCATGATCTTCCGCGATCATCTCCGAAAGACGGTGGAATGCTATGTTGACGACATTGCCGTCAAAAGCCGCAGCAAAAATGAACATCTTCGCGATCTGAGAACGATGTTCGAATAATGCGGGCTCATCAGCTGAAAATGAACCCGACAAAATCCTTCTTGGGAGTATCCAGCGGCAAATTCCTTGGGTTCATTGTCACATCAAAAGGGATCCATCTGGACCCAGACAAAGTCAAAGCCATACAGGACATGCATCCACCAAGGAACCTCAAAGAGCTCAGAGGCTTACAAGGCAGATTAGCCTACATCAGAAGATTCATAGCAAATCTTTCGGGCCGTTGCCAGCCCTTTACCCGTCTCATGAAAAAGGGTACTGCCTTCATATGGGACCAAGCCTGTCAAGAAGCTTATGAAGACATTAAGAGGTATCTCACAAAACCTCCGGTCTTAGTGGCCCCTACAGCAGGGAAACCATTCTTGCTTTATGTAAAAGCTCTGGACTATTCCCTCGGCGCCCTCCTCGCTCAAAAGGACGACAATGGCCACGAGCAGGCCATTTATTATCTGAGCAGGACTCTCATAGGAGCGGAATCTCGCTACAATCCTATTGAGAAAGAGTGTCTAGCTCTCGTCTTCGCTGTCCAGAAGACACGACATTATTTGGTTGGCCAAACCATACATGTCATCTCCAGGGTGAACCCTTTACGTCTTCTCATGACGAAGCCAGGGTCGCTGAATTCAAGGTTGGCTAAATGGGCACTTCTGTTGTCTCAATACGACATGACCTTTACTCCTCAGAAGGCAGTTAAAGGCCAGGCCCTTGCAGAGTTCTTAGCTGCTCACCCAGTTCCAGAACATTCAAAACTTCACGAAGACATCCCTGATGAAGTCTTCGAGTCTAATGCAACCTCAGCAGAGGAAGTGTGGCAGATGTTCTTCGACGGAGCATCGCGGATGGGCCCCAAAGGGAAAATTATTGCCGGAGTGGGGGTTGTGTTCATCTCCCCACAGGATCATATCCTTCCCAGAGCATCTCCTTGACAGAATCATGCTCTAATAATGTAGCGGAATACAATGCTCTGCTCATCGGTCTCCAGCTCGCCCAGGGAATGGGGGTACGCTATCTTGAAGCTTATGGCGATTCAAAGCTGATCATTAGCCAGGTAAAAGGCGAATATGAAGTCCGCCATGAGGACTTGGTGCCTTATTATCATACAGCCATCGAATGGCTAGCTTATTTGAAGGCTTCTACATCGGGCATGTGTCCCGATCTCAAAATACCAAGGCGGATGCTCTCGCTGCATTAGCGACAACGCTAGCCTTACCGGCCGACACTGAGTATCACCTCACAGTCGCAACCCGGCATCTCGTATGCTCCAAGCATATGCTAAGGATCCAAGAGGTCCATAATATCTCCGTGGATCTTGAGCCGAGGGATTGGCGCTTCCCTCTCATTGACTACGCTCTGCACGGTCTGCTTCCAGATGATCCCAAAGAAGCGGCGTCCATCAGACGAAGTGTCGCTCCGTTTCTACTATGATCCCACTTTGAAGACACTCTACCGTCGTTCATATGACGGTATCCTCCTCCGTTGTCTCTCTCATTCAGAGGCACAGGAAGTGCTTAAAGAAGCACATGATGGCATTTGCGGAGCTCACCAGCCGGGTCCAAAGCTTAAAGACAGCTGCACAGACTTGGGTACTACTGGCCGACCATGATGGCCGATGCCACCCAATATGCACGAAGGTGTAAGGCGTGCCAGATCCATGCAGACTTCATACACCAACCTTCGGAGTTGCTCCACCCTACTGTTGCTTCATGGCCATTTGAAGCATGGGGAACTGATGTCGTAGGGCCAATCAGTCCCTCTTCGGCAAGAGGTCACCGGTTTATCCTGGCAATAACCGATTACTTCTCAAAATGGGCAGAGGCCATACCATTGGCCGAAGTCAAAACCTCCCATCTGGTTAGCTTCATCAAACACCAGGTCATCCATCGATTTGGTGTACCCAGACGGATCATCAATGACAATGGTCCCCAGTTCGTAAGCAAGGGTTCTATCGGTTCTGCGATAAATACCGAATTCAGAATGTGGCTTCAACCGCCTACAATCCTGCCGCCAATGGTTTAGCAGAAGCATTCAACAAGACAATCATCAAGCTGCTCAAGAAGTTTGTCTCCTCGAACAAGCGAGATTGGGACGAAAAGCTCGGTGAATGCCTTTGGGCCTACCGGACTACGGTCCGGACACCGACAGGCAATACGCCTTTCTCCCTGGTATATGGGTGCGAAGCGGTCATCCCATTGGAAATCCAGGTGCCATCATTGCGGGTAGCCTTGACTACTAAGATGACATCAGAAGACAATGATCGCCTGCGTCTTCAAGAGCTCGAAGCCCTAGACGAGAAGCGGCTACAAGCTCAGCAACACATCGAGCTATATCAGGCTCGGATGTCAAAAGCCTTCAATAAAAAGGTCAAGCAGAGAATCTTCCATAAAGGAGACCTAGTCTTAGCCGTCAGACGACCGATGATTATGACGCACAAGACCAAAGGCAAATTTCAGCCTAAATGGGAAGGACCGTTTGTGATAGAGACAGTCTATTCAAACGGAGCATACCGCCTTACAACTGCAGATGGCGACCTCCTCATGATGCCGATCAATGGCAAGTTCTTAAAAAAGTACTATCCTTAATCAAGGATCTTGCTCTCGATCAAGTTAACATTACACCTCTGATCGAGATCCGCGCGTCCGGAATGCGCACAAAGAGAGCCTCTCCCTTTCTCCAAGTATATCAAACCTGCTGGTAGCTGGGGGTTTGCTTAAAATCCAAGGGACCTGCTCCCATTTGATTCCCTCTCCAAAATCACCTACCAATTCTCACCCATAGAATGGTAGGACCACATATACTCCGCTGTTACGTTAACATTAAACCTATGACAGCAGTCCCCTCATTTCTCCCCGTAAGAATGAGATCACCAAAATCATCTACCAATTCTCATCCATAGAATGGTAGGACCACATATACTCCGCTGTTACGTTAACATTAAACCTATGACAGCAGTCCCCTCATTTCTCCCCGTAAGAATGAGATCACCAAAATCACCTACCAATTCTCATCCATAGAATGGTAGGACCCATATATCTCACTGTTATGTTAACATTAAACCTATGACAGTGATTTCTCGTGAAAACGAGACCTCATCACTCATTTTTGAGCTTGGCGGCTTCTCAAACCGGTTACGTCATTGCGACCTCTGAACTGGCAGATAGCCAAGTCTCATCTACCATTGAGCTTAGTGGCGTCTCAAATTGGTTATGTCATTGCGACCCTGAACCAGCAGACAGCTAAGTCTCGATCCCGAGCCCTGTTGACATTTACAAAAGACAGGTCTCGATACTCGTTGACATTTACAAAAGACGAGTATCACCTATTTTGAGCTTGGTGGCTTCTCAACCAGTTACGTCATTGCGACCTCTGAACTGGCAGATAGCCAAGTCTCATCTACCATTGAGCTTAGTGGCGTCTCAAATTGGTTATGTCATTGCGACCTCTGAACCAGCAGACAGCTAAGTCTCGATCCCGAGCCCTGTTGACATTTACAAAAGACAGGTCTCGATACTCGTTGACATTTACAAAAGACGAGTATCACCTATTTGAGCTTGGTGGCTTCTCAACCAGTTACGTCATTGCGACCTCTGAACTGGCAGATAGCCAAGTCTCATCTACCATTGAGCTTAGTGGCGTCTCAAATTGGTTATGTCATTGCGACCTCTGAACCAGCAGACAGCTAAGTCTCGATCCGAGCCCTGTTGACATTTACAAAAGACAGGTTTCGATACTCGTTGACATTTACAAAAGACGAGTATCACCTATTTTGAGCTTGGTGGCTTCTCAACCAGTTACGTCATTGCGACTCTGAACTGGCAGATAGCCAAGTCTCATCTACCATTGAGCTTAGTGGCGTCTCAAATTGGTTATGTCATTGCGACCTCTGAACCAGCAGACAGCTAAGTCTCGATCCCGAGCCCTGTTGACATTTACAAAGACAGGTCTCGATACTCGTTGACATTTACAAAGACGAGTATCACCTATTTTGAGCTTGGTGGCTTCTCAACCAGTTACGTCATTGCGACCTCTGAACTGGCAGATAGCCAAGTCTCATCTACCATTGAGCTTAGTGGCGTCTCAAATTGGTTATGTCATTGCGACCTCTGAACCAGCAGACAGCTAAGTCTCGATCCCGAGCCCTGTTGACATTTACAAAAGACAGGTCTCGATACTCGTTGACATTTACAAAAGACGAGTATCACCTATTGATTGAAGCTTGGTGGCTCCTCAACCAGTTATGTCATTGCGACCTCTGAACTGGCAGATAGCCAAGTTTCATCTACCATTGAGCCTAGTGGCGTCTCAAATTGGTCATGTCATTGCGACCCCTGAACCAGCTGACAGCTAAGTCTCAATCTCGATGCTTGCTGACATTTACAAAAGGCAAGTATCTCCCTTCCTTTCAAGCCCCGCAAAGGGCTAACCTCGAGACTGGCAACGTCCCATTCGGTTATGTTACTACAACCTCTGAACCAACAGACAGTCATGTCTCATTATCTAAACAACAGACGACAAAAAAAAAATTTTTCTATTAAATCCAAAAGGATGGGATACATGGAGGAGCCTATAGGCGTACATGATAAGATCGGATCCGATCTCCGAGCGAAGCTAGCCGCGTCCTCCTGTCATCTTCAGCCTGGGCCAGCGCCTGTGATCTTAGCTCTGCCTCATCGAAGTCCACCGCCTGAGCCAGACGAGCCTCGGTCTCCGCCAAAGTCGCCCTCTGTGATGACTTCCGCTCCGCCAGTTCCTCACTTCGAGCCCTGAGCTGCTTAAGCCGCGCAGACTCTTCATGACGCATTTGTGTAGCCTTCGACAAGAGGAGATTTGCCTTTCGGATCATCTCTTCAGCCTCTTGATCTTATCTTCAGCGTCAAAAAGAGCACTGTTGGAAGCATCAATTGCACTCCCAACCTCTGCTCCCTCTGCTCCAAGGACCTCAAATCAGAGGAGATAGCCTCAACAGCCTCTTGGGCAGCGAGCTGAGCCTCGCGCTTCTGGGCGACAAGACGTGCGAGCCGTTCATCAGCCAAAGACGCTGCGTCGGAACGATGGAAATGGCGCCATTCCTCCACGTCCTTCTCAAGGTCATCTACCAGGAGCTCTAGAGCAGCAGCTTGATGGTACCCCTCAAAGTCCCGGATACACTCAATGCCACGGGAGAGGACCATCTTCAGCTTCGAAAATGGCACAGGCGAGCCCTTCAAGACTAGACCGATAGTCTGCTCCAAACTGTTATAGAAGCTGTCGACCAGATTACCGATAAAGTCATTCTCAGCTTCATCGACCCTTGAGACAACCTGGAGTAATCTACCAACCCAGTCGACACCGCCACAGAAGAAGAAGCGGGAACATCGACTGCAGCAGGGCAAGCAAAGGTGACCTCGGCGGAGTCCTCAGCGACACCAGCACGCCAGCCACCGCGGAGGTAGGACTGGCAACCACCTCTTGAGCAGCAGGCTCAACTACCAGCGTCGGGGAGGTAGGGCTCACAATCACCCTCAGTGCCGTATTCGGCAAAACAGTCTGCACCTCGCTCGTTGATGTGACTGGAAGTGAGGATACCTCCGGGACTGCCGCCCCTGCAACCTCTCGCCTTTCAGCTGACGTGGGTTGATAAGAAGGCAGGTCGCCATACAGCGCATCTAACACAGCTGCGTCTGCCCCGGTCGAAGCGCTCATATCGCCCTTTGACCCTTCAGGAAAACCCTCCGCTTCTTTCGAAGCTGATGCACCTTGGGGACGAATACCTGCAACAAAACCAAGGTCAAAAAGGAGATGCAACAAATAGGCGAGGACCAAGAGATCTTAGTCTTACCAAAGGCCGATGTCACCTCGTCAGCCGCATCGGAATCCAGGGGTCCCATCGGAAAGTTCTTACCAGACTCAACGCGGATAGCCGGCCCACTCGCCGATTCCTCCGCAGACCATCCGGCAGAGCTGGATGCCATAGGACTTCCTCTAGAAGTCCCAGCGCCCGAAGGGCCAATATCGGCCGCATAATCCCCAGACTCCTCCGAGCTAGCAAAGGAACCAGCTGCACTTCCATAAGTAAACAGGGGATCGTAGTGCTCCCTTGCCCTCCAATTGCCTCAGCTCCTGCAAAAAAAAAAAAAAAAAAAAAAAAGCAAATGATGAGTTATTAAAGTGCGCTGAAGGCATATTAGATGGGGGCCCATCTTACCAGTAGTCGGTTCAGCAACCGACGGCTCAGCCACTAATGGAGCAGCAGAAGGAAGCGCAGTAGAGGGTTCGCCCTCTACCGCAATTGTAGGAGCATGACGACGGGGCCTCTTCGCCGACGACTTCCTACGGGATCCACTCACCGCTTCCTTTTGAAGTGGACCTCAGAATCCTCTTCCTCCACTTCTTCCACATGCTGTGGGGGAGCTGCTCCCACTACACCAGAACCCGGCTTCACGAGCACCAGCTTCGTGGGCATCAGCCCTTGTCTCTGCCTCAAAGCGAGGGCTCCCCGCATCAGAAGCCTCGCTGTCATCTATAGCGATGAACTCCTCTATGCCAGGAACACGGACTCGTTTGCCCTCCATCTTATCAGAAGCCTTCTGCCTCATCCGATGAGAAATTAACCTCACACCCGAACGGTTGACGTTAAACCTAGCAGGTGTAGAGTTCGAAGCCGCATACCATTGGCAGAAACACAGGGTCGTCCATAGGCCGGGATCCTTCAACGGCGTGCGTAGCCATGCTCCAGTGCCATCCCGGTAAAAAACCGCCAAGCACGAGCCCCATCAATGAGGCTCCCATGAAAGCCAGGTCCGGTCGGGTTGCCCACATACAACTGGTCATACCCAAATTGGCGGGCGAACCGACTCGGGATGTAGGGCTCCATGTAGCAGGTATCCCCACTCCGGTACAGCAGATGCGAGGGCCGGATACACACAGCCACTCGAAAACACCCCGACTCATGGGGGACCGACCTGATTCCACATCACGGAATTCCTCGTTGTATCCTGCACCCCGCAGGCGAGGAAAACAGCGGAACAGGCTGTAAGCGTCATAACGACGCACTAACTTACGGGCCTCGGCCACATAAGTTTTCTGCCACAAACAGCCTTCAAAACGACGGAGAAGCGCCGTTTGAACACCGGCGGAGGGTCCTCCCCAGCTCCAATTAAAGTAGGGCAGTGCAAGGCGAACCACGCCATCAAGTAGGTGTACGGTAAACCTACCCTAGGATTGGGTCCGTCACAAGGCAGGACGGCACCCTTCCCCCGCCTTGACGCCATCGGCCTGCAGAAAGCCTCCGTCAGAACACGAAGGCCCCTCTGAATACAACACACCATGGCCGGGAGAAGACCCAGACGGTGGCCATGGACCAAGCGAACGGCAGGCAGCAGCACATTCGGGTGAACAATGTCACCCGAAGAAGAAGGCACGACACACTTCTTTAACCAGATGGTAAGAAGCCAGCCAGCAACGCCTTGCGAGACATAGGCCGACGGGCCTGATGGTGAAAGCTCCGAAGAACATCACCCTTCTCGAAAGGACCATCATCTTCTGTCACGACGATGTCCTTTTCAGCATGCACCTCCATCCTTGCCAAGATGTCCTCTTCAGCAACTCCGCAATGAGCTGCCTCGGGCGCACTAGTCATGTCCGGGAACAAGTAGTTCCCCCAGCTCTCAAGCTCTTCGAGCTACCTTTGCCACCAGTGTGGATGCTGGAACAAATGTGCAGGTGGCACATCAATTCCCGATATGTCTCAAGCAAAGCAGGCTCTTGCTTCTCCAAGAGAGCCAACTCCGTCTCACACGGAAAATACTCTTCATATGGAAGAGACCCGAAGGGCAAAGCAGAGATCTCTCGCATCTCATGCAGGGCCATGCCCAATTCACCAACCGGGGTGTGAAGAAAGTCCCGAGGCTGGGCAGTACAACTCAAGGATGGCGTAGAAGCACGCCACCTTCATCTCAATGCCGTAGCAGGTCGCCCTGACGGCCTCATAGAGGTTCAACCTCTCTAATTCCCCCTCAAAATGATTGAGGATATAATTGGTCAACTCCGCCCACCATGGACCTAGGAGGGTGGACCCAACCAGGAGCCCTGAAATCTGTGGCGGGGTAGTTCCCCTCAGCCTCGCAGAACTGAGTACCGAAGGTCGGCGCCGCAGCTGGATTCTCTCCTACTGGAAGGTCCCGCAACACCTTCCCAGGGTATAGCCCTATTATGCTACGAGGAGGGCCCGCCCTCGAATAGCCGGTCTGGAATGTCAACCTCCCGACACTTATAGACTCGGCATTTAGGCTCACGCCCCACGCCATCTTCCGAGCCTGAGTCACGCTCGCGAAGGAAGACAAAGCGAAATGCCGCTTAGTAGACGGGAGATAGAATCTCTCGCCATCCAACTGGAAGATCCACTGGCCTTCGCGGCCTGTAGCTGGCGATCGGGATCTGGTGCAGCATCCCCGAACATGAAGTCAGGCTTTCTGTAAGCCTGACGGTCGATATCTTCAAATGGAGCCGTAGTCAAGATGCTCCGCATGGCCTGCGGGCCACCGCTCTGAATGAGCGTATCCCGTACAAGGGGCTCGGCTCACTGAACAAGGAAGCCTGCCCGATGAACTGCAAGCTGATGCTCCCTGCTCGACTGGTTACGCCAA